>OMNN01051604.1:0-23995 GCA_900302755.1 Chromis chromis | reverse complement strand
ACTCCCCTCCCCCTCCTCACCCTCTCGTCACCCTTTGTGTGCCCCCCACCTCCCACTTTTTCCCCCTTTGTTCACGTGGGAGAGGGGATTCTTAGCAGATTAACCCGTTGCATTCCAGCTTCCTTTGTGTCACCTCTTCCTCCTTCTTACCCCCCTCCTCCTGTCATTTCTGCCCCTGGCTAAGATTTGACCTTTGGGGTCAACATCTTAAGCTCTGATCAGCAGTTTCACTTGTTTTTAGACACTGCTGTCGCCTGTGGTTTCACATTTACAGCCGCTACAATATATGTTTTACTGTAAAAAACTCCCATTTACAAGCACATGACCAGGAATCAGGTTTTCCCCCTCTACATACAACATTTTTACACTTAAGATCAACTGATATGGATTTTTCAGCACCACTACCAATGCTAATTGTTGGTGATCACGAAAGACTGATAACTGATATACATTAAATGGTATATTTTAACAGCATGTGATAGCATAACTAGGATTCTTCATTAATATAGATTATTATAACTATATATGTACACTAGCAATAGTAGTGATGACGTCAGAGCATCACAGGATGTTTGCACATTCTGCACTGTTTACTGTGGGATGAACTGATTGAAATCACTCAGTTTGTCTTCAGTTTTCTTAATCTTTCCCTGTTCTATGACCTTTTTCCCCACTAGGATCTGTACCGCAAAGTATTATTAATTATTGTTTTCCAGGCTCTGTTTCAGGGTAATCTGTGGCTGCTTCCTAACTTAGCTTAGCAGCTAGCCGTTAGCATAGCTTTACCCACTGTGAGAGTAGCTAATGTCCAGATTTGTGGCAATTCCTGTGCTTTTTGTTCAGTTTCTGCAGGTTGTGTCTCTGCTAGAGAGACATTGCTGAGACCACAAAGTGACTAGAGACAGAGAAGTAGCTGCAACAGACCCAAAACACATTTCATTTATTGATAAGGGTCCAATTGATTTAAATGAGTGGAATATCAATATGCTTCCAATCTAATAATACTAAATCCTTTAACTTAAGCAAATTGTTAAATCATAAAAATTGAACTGAGAAGTGTCCACTCCATGCCTGACTGTAGTTAAGACTACTTAGACTTCAATCAATCCTTGCTGGACTTCTCGTAAACAATTCTTAAGCTTAGAGAGCTGAAGACTGAGCCAGGTCAGAAGATAATCTAAGCTGAAAAGGAAGCTACTGAAATGTCTTACTCAATTAAAACAGTCATAGTTTTAACCAGATTTAGTTAGCTTTGTGACAGCAGTTAAACACTTACTTCAGTTGGAACTAACCGAAGTCAGTGTTTACTTCGGTTAGTTCAAAACCTGACCCACGATCAGTTAATATATCCCTCCATTTTTTGACTTCCCCACTCTCCGTGTGGCATTCGAATCCCATTTTTTTCCTACTGAACACATAAATCTGCAAAACTAGGTCATGAATATATAGTTGTATTTTTAAAAGATGCTAAATAATTCCCTAAAACAGCTGGGCACTGCAGTATTTAGCAAATGTTGCTCAAACAATAATAAGTTGTGTATTTGATGGGGATTATTTTTCAGTGTTGCGTTTGGTTCACAATTTGCAGCAGCAATATGGTGTTTGTGCACCTAAACTGTCTGTGTTTATCATAATGAAAAAAACATGTTAAACAGTGCAACAATGTGACTCACTTAAGTGTTTTAATGGTTGGATGACTTACTTTAACTGTCTTTTAGAAGAATACATTTAGTTTTCTCACTATATCTGTTTTCTGCAAGAAAAATATGGAATATTACCAGACTTATCCCTGGAAATCTATTTTTTTAAAGGAACTAATTACTGCATTTTAGCAAAATTTCTAACACATTTAAGTCTGTACAAATTAAAAGAGCACATTATCCGCTACAAAAATTGTGCCACTGGATTTGGAATCGATTCACAGCGCTGCTGAAGGACGCACTGCACTGAAATTAGTACTGTACATATTACAAAGAACATATTTAAAAACCTGTGGATTTAAACACAGAGACTTGTAAATATACCCTTAAATGGTCTTAAAAAGTACCGTGTAACTTTTCACCCCAGGGGGTTGTCTCTGCTGAGTCAGAAGAATGAACATCAGGCCTATAGAGCACCATCAGCAATATGAGACCAAGGACATGTTTTAATAAGAAGAAAATGAAGGAACAGAATAATAATTTGAAAGCATACAAGGCACGGCAAATCTAAAGAGTAAGTTAGAGCTCTTGTTCAATTAAGAACTTAAATCTAGAGGTTTGCTCTTTGCGCATGTGAGATATGATAAAGTAAATGCAAGTAAGCTCACACTTTAAAAGTGCAGCTTCCTGAGAGCAAAGTGGATCTTTTTTCTTTTATTATAACACACTTTGGCTTTTAACTGTGATCAAACTAGTCAGTATTTTTGGAAGAATATACTCTCTTCCTTCTTGTTCTTCTTTTTGTTTCAGCTTGTATTGATAAAAGAGAGATTTTTTGGCTTTTAAGCATTTCCCCAGCTGATGTGTCCTTGAGCAACACGCTGACACCTTTATCACATACTCCTTTGTAGCTTACACGTTCACTCTGACCTTCCCGCAGAGCGCAGTTAAGTTAGGATAAGTCAACTTTTGAGATCAGCTTAATCTACTACATTCTCCTCATTCTGCTTAAATACTGGAGATGAAGATAAGTTTGTGATTTCATCATGGAAATGTCCTAAGCCTCCTAAATATAACTGTCTTGTGGAGCGCAAAGTGTATGAAAACAGCCAGATATTTGAGAATCAACGTGTTTTCCAGATTACCAGGACATGTGAAGTAGCTGCCTGACTAGTCTTTTTGTTAGCCATGTTTCTGTTTTACTGGGTTTAGAACACTTCCACTAGACAGGTAGCATACAGACAGTTGTTAGCTGTGTGTGTGATTTTTCCACTTGTGGTGCCCAAATACACTGAAAAATTAAACTTGTGTGTTCACTGTTGTTTGCTATCCTGATAAGTACCAAATGATGAGCAAGTTTTGTCACAATTCACCATTTATCAGGCATCATTTTTATAAAAGAGGGTGTTTTATGGGTTTGTGAAGTGAGTGTAACAGCTAAAGTGTAGGGTCAAGAAATAGATGCAGGTAATAAAAGGTCCATGAAAGTATGTTAATGCAACTGTGTGTGTGTGATTTTGAGTGAGTGAGAGGTTGATTGAGGGGGAGACACTGGCATTGTGGCCCTCTTACAAAGATGCTCAAGTGTGTAAGAGGTAGTTTAAGAGCGCTATGGAGATAGTGAGAGTGTGTGAATGGGTTATGAATAGCTGTTACACATTTGCTGGTATTGCTCTGTTTGGTAACCTTTGACTTCTTCTCTTCCCCCACCAACCCCCCACCTCCCCTCCATTTCAGTGTATTCTGGGATTTGTATTGTGCAGCTCCAGACCGAAGGGAGACATGTGAACACTCCAGTGAGGCCAAGGCCTTCCATGACTATGTAAGTGACACACTGGCTCTGCCAACACTTCTTTTGTGTTTTCAAGAAAATCATTAACTGGCTTTACACACTGTTAAGTTAGTTGTTTTCTTATTTTTGTAAGGCTGCCAAAAAAGCACATAAACACTGTACATGTTTTAATAGTGAGGTCAAGTGTGGTGAAGAATGTTGAAGTAGAAACCACAGCAGCATGCAGAGCATAGTGTCTTGTTCAAGGACATTTGGTCAGGGAATGCAATCATTTGGTGTAACAGCTGGAGATCTCAACTGACCGTTAGCTTATTTTTTAATATAAGAAATTACAAAATATACAACATATTTTGCATAGTCTGTTAAAATTCTGTTAGTAGGCACTAGGGCTCTAATTCAGTTTAATAATCAGTTATGGATTAATTTCTTGAATAATTGTTTGGCCTATAAAAGGCACGAAAATGGTGACATCAATGACAACTTAAAACTTAAGATGTTGTTCTTAAATTCCTTATCATGTCTGATCTACCATTGAAAAAACTTGGTAGAGAGTTTATTATTACACAAAATGCAGAAACTATTAAATATTTGTCGTTTTGCTTGAAAAATAAGTCAAAGATCCCCCAGACGTGTTTGGTTATATGAAATTACTCTGTTTTGAATTATAATTTGTGTGATGTATGTCCACTGATGTTATTTAATAAAGACAAAATGCAAAAAAATATTAAGTAAATTGTAAAGTTTCCATGTAATCTCCTCCCACACTAAAAAATGCAAACTGTTGGGCATAGCATGTCTTTTGCTTTACTCCAAGTCCATTCTTGTTGTATGTGCACTAGATCATCACACACACAGTCCCTACATACAAGTATTAAACTCATATAAGATGAGCAAAGTGGAGCAAGACTTTAAATCAGTAAGTAATAAATAATTTGTGCTATAGCAGGGTGTCTGTCCTGTTTCAAAAAAGCGTTCATTATGTAATTAGGTGAATCAATAAGTGACGTATCAGAAAAGGGCTTTAGAAGAGCAGAAAAGTTTTTTTTTTAAAGTGTTTGAGAAACAACAAAAGAACAAAATGAGTCAGAATTAGTGAAAAGAAAAGAGTCACATTCAGCTGTTTTGGTGATTCAGAGACACTAAGAACTATATAATGCCATACTTTGCAATCAGTTTTACTCTTTTGTTATAATACATACACAAGATCACCACGACTTTATCCAACCACTTCAAACGTCATCACAGAGAATAACATGATGAAGCCATAAAAAGAAGAAAAATTCTCAGCTTGCTACACGCTAAATATAATGTAGTTTAGCGGTGACTGGACACTGCTTCTGGTGGTGTTTTTCACCAATCTTTATCCTTCTTACACTTTCTTATTTTAATGATGTCTTTTAATGTTTCTTAACATGGAATCACAGCAGTACTGGAAAATGTAATGGTCATTTGGGTTTGATGAAGTGCCCCCCAGTTTTAATTATTTCACTTGTTAACAAAGACCCAAGCATTTTCTAATACAGTTTTTCATCTTTTGTACTGATGATTCAGCCAGCAGCTTTCCCATCTGAGCTTTGGAAGTGCTGCCTTTACAATAAGTCAAAAGAGGAAATGAATGGCACCTGTACGTCCAGAACTAGTCGCTTCTTCCACTTCATAACTATAGTTTCTCTATGAGTCATGAGAGAAAATCACTTCTTAAAAATTGTGTTTTTTGTTTTTTTTTTGCTATATAAATTAAATTGACGTGTCTGAATTGAGAAAATCATGGCTTCAGGGCTTTTTAAAAATTCAGATTGTGTAGCTCTAGGTTCTTTTTACATTGTGGGCTTTAATGTGCACGCATCCTTGAGGACTTATTTAATGCTTTTGAGGCATTAATGGAGAAAATTGTGCTTTTCTAATGTCTTACTATGCATGGAGGTCAGAGATCAGGGTCAGCTGCATTTCCAGAGTTTGTAAAGATTCAGTGTCTCGCCCAAGGACAGTTTGGTGCGGTGGATGTTTGTTGTTGCAGGTTCACAAGTTGCCATCTTTTGGGTGAAGTGTCCTACTAATAGCAACTGCAGCATTCTGTCCAATAATAATAATAATAATAATGTAAAGAAGTGCCGTGGTCCTCCATTGTGAGGAGACACTGTAACTGTATGCTCTTGTGTGCAAATGTCATCTGTTGTGATTGACACTGTGTCTGTCTTCAGCCTGTCCTCTCTGGTCAAGACAGTGTGGCATTGTGTGTATGTACGTGTGTGTGGTTGTGTGTGTGTGTGCAGTGTATAGTGTGGGGAGATAATGGAATAGAGTTCTAATCCGGTAATCCCAGCACTGGGCCGAGGCTAAGCCAGGGATTTGTGTGTGTGTCTGTGTGTGTGTGTGTGTGTTTGGATGGGGGGCATCTTTGGCAACCAGCCCATAGGAGGCGGGTGGATGGGCTCACACCCTCCTTCCAGTTAACCCTGTGTATAAATGTAGATGGGCGTGCTACATGGTGGCTTGCTGTCTGCTCCTAACAGTGATAAAGCGGAGGAGACGGGACCGGTTTAATTTTGGCTCCAGCCCCCTGAGGCTAGTCTCTGAGCACAGGTCCTTTCTACTGGTTTTCAAAAGAATGAGCCGGTTAGAGGCATCGGAAGAAGAAGAAGAGGGGGAAAAAAAAGAAATTTCACCTTACCTCAAAAGAGTTTCTTCGTCTTTTGAGGATTGCTAGATTGCAAGCCAGCATTTAAGAAATATTATCACAGTTCTCTCTGCTGGGTGCACTGCAGAGACACAGCAAAGGTTTTTGGTTACTGTCAGGGCTGCTTTCCCCCCCACATGTCTAGACTCTGGTTATAAACATAATGCAGGGGTTGTGATATTGTTGACTGGTTGTTAGTTAATATAAGTAAGTTTTGGTTTGCTTCCAAGTACCCAGCTGCTTTAAATGTCTAATTCACCAAAGAGGCAGGTTTATGGGGTTTAGCAAGAAAGAAAATTGTCCCTCATGGACACATTCATATCATTATTTTGATATGTTTTTAATTGATCTATTTATACAAGCTTTAATTAGGGCTTCTGTGGCTTAATATATCTTAAATACAGAGCTTCCTAAATACAGATTCTTACTATTTAATTGTTATTTGTCTGTAAAAGTATTATGTTTTTATTGGACGTCATTCAGTTGAAGTGGGAACATGAGGAAAACCAAAGCTTATAGTATGAATCGTATGCATTCGTCAATACAGAGCAAGAGACGTGTTGCTTTTGTTTGTTTAAGTTCTCTGTATTACATGCCTGCTTTCTGTTAAGTCCTATTAATTTTAATTGGCATGCATGTTATTTTCCGCTTTAATTATACAACGCGTTACATTATTCAAACATCATGCTCGTATCAGTCGATTTGCTGGCTCGATTAGAAGTGTTATAGCCCCATAAAGACTGATTACATTTAGGCAACACAACTGTTTTTCTTGTGATTTTCGAGAATATTCTGGGTTTCCCCAAAGAAATCACTTGCAATGAAGGTCGGCGCCGCCAGCCAGATGCAGGATCAACCAATCAAGTTATAATAGTGATGGTATAAACAGTCGACTCAGCTCTTAGATATGTTGCGTGTGCTGTGTGAATTAGGGTTGGGCGATGAGTTCAAATTTTCCAACAGGACACCATCAGTCCAACAATTCACTGAGGTGTCGGACACTATTTGAAAGAGAGTCCAGTGGCATCAGAGCAGCATTTTCCATACATTGATTTGTTAGTGGCGGCCCGACATAATATCAACACTGACCAAAACATATTGATATTCTGTTTATTGTTTAAAATGGGTAACATTTTCATTGTAGTATGTCTGTGCAGCTGCCCATCCCTAGTGTAAATTAGCATTTCTGCTAAAAGTGTAATCATTTCTTTTGGGTTTCTTGGAGGCAGATTTATTTCAGACGAGGTGCCTTCACTATAATGAGTTAACAAGTCTGAAAAAGAACCCTGACGTTAGTTGAACTGCTCATTGCTCATAGGCGTATTCAACCTGGGATGACGGATCACGAACGAGAATCCCTTGGCAACAATTTAGCATCCAAAGATTTAACATAGCTGGATAAAATGTAAAGGAATATTGCCAAGTGTGTTTGTAAGTACAGTGTTAAATCACTGCTGCCAACTGTAAGTGCTCAATGTCAGTCTGCAGGTATGTTGGTTTACATGTTTGAGGCTCTTTCTCATCGATTCCTCTATTTTCTCTTCACTCTTTCTTTACACATCTGCCACTTTTCTCACGCTCCTTCCCGGCTCTCCTATCTTGAATTTTGTGCAACTTCAGCCTCTTCATGTCATGTTTTCTTGCAGCTTGTGGTTTCCCTGCGACGTCCTCACATCTGCATCATTCCCCCCTCTTCTTTTCTTTCTCTCTTTGCCCATTTCTCCCCTCACCTCTATTTCCTCCCATCCCTCTTTACTATATCTCTTACCTCTCTCCTTCACCCAACACACCAGTCCGCCCCCCTCTCATCTCACTCGGCTTATCGCTCACTCCCTCTCCCTGACTCTCCTCCTCTTTTTGTCTCTCTCTTTTCCTATCTCCTTCCTGACCCTCCTCCTCCCCCTACCTCCCCTCACCATCACCACCACCAGTATTGCCCCTGTTCCCGGGAGAAGATTGATTGGCTAATCTAGCCGTTTACCCACAATGCCTAGTAGCGCTGAGGAGGAGAGGGCAGTGTAGACAACATAAAGATACAACCAAGAGACAGTTGAGGTATTTGAAAATGGAGCTCGGTGAGCAAATGTCAAACTAGAGGGAGAGTGAGGAAAGCGAATATCTGATTATAGTTTTCTTTGTAATTTAAAGCACCTAAAACACTAAAAAATAACTTTTTTTTTTCAAATTGTGGAGGCTGGCTTTTTAAGAAATTGATAAGATATCAGTAAATATGTACCCACCACATGTATGTAAACACATTTATTCCCAATTATACTCCTTTAGCAGGTTTCTTAGATGAAAACATATGTTTATAATGCATTCAGACAGCAAACCGTGCAGCAAATATCATTTCTTAGTGTACATTTTGGGGCTTTTCTTTATCTTCTGATGCCCTGGAGGATAGCAGAGGTGTAATAGTATTTGTACCATTGTCTGTAATGTTCGTAAAATGGTTAAACGTGATTATTAGTGACAGCAGCTCTTGGTTACGCAGCAGTCAAAATCCATTAAAACCAGCTCACACTATCCAGCATTTTAAACAACCTGCAGTATGTTTTTGCTACCATCACTTTAAGGGAAAAAGTTACTTTGCTCTGCTACAACTCATCCTGCCTTAAGCTCTGATTTGCCTCGGCGCTGACAGCACTGGTATCAGCAACCTGAATGTCTTTGGGTTTTGAACTGTTGACCAGATTAAACAAACAAACAAATGGAAAACTTGTGAAATTACAATGTGCATTTTTCATAGTTTTCTGACAATTTATAAACAAGATGATAGAGAAAATATTCAGAAGCCTAATCTACAATGAAAATAATTATTGGAAGCCCTATTTGGTTCATATTTGAATAAAAAATATGTCTTCAGTGACTCCTCTAACTTTATAGACCACCACATAGATGGAATACTCCTTTAACCCCTGAATGCCAAGCAGTTTCTGGGCATTTTCATTTGCTTCTGTCATGTTTTTGTGCTCTTTGTGCTCATTTTTTACACCTATTTTCTGCACCTCTATGGAAACAGCCTAACCATGGCTACAAGTTGAGGAAACTCCAGTGTTGGTGTAGGATGACAATGTTATAATGCCATAAAAAAACAGCAACAAAAAAACAATTGAATTTCTTTGATTACTTTAACAATCAACTTGTACAACATTTTTTAAAGCGTGCCCAGGTGTTGCCAATACTGGGGAAGAATGGTGGCTCTATTTACTATAGATGTTTTACTACCTGCATGTTTAATTTGTTTCCATACTTGTCTTTTGTTTGTTCTGTGTAAACACAGCCTGCAGTTCAGCCCAGGTCAGCTGAATGGTCCCTGAATTTATGCCATGTGACTGTTGGTTGTAGCTGAGTCACTTTTGGCTTCTTGGTTGCACCATGAGTGCTGATTTTTTCATTTGTTACAGAATCTTTTTAGTGCAAACATGTTATTTTGGGGGAATTTACAACCTAGACATATAGAATAAAGTGATTTTGATGAAACATCCCAATTTGAACCTTAGATTTGGTTATTTTTCTTTACTGAACTGGATATAACAGAAGTTGTAGAAAGAAATTCTTTCTGTTTTTACAGTTTCTGGCTACAATGAATGGTTTAATTTTGGCATTTTTTTGGAAAAAGCAAAAAAAATAAAAATGAGTGACCCACAATTAAACCTGTCTAAAAACCAACAGTAAAACAGTAGTTATGTATGCATTCTTTTCTAGAGGGCAAAGAGACTGAGGCTGTCCCTTCATTTGCATCTGAGTTTTTTCTTCATTGTCTGCCCTAAGGAAATAAATTACATACTGACTCCAAATCAGCTAAAGGGGCACTGCCCTCAGATTGAAGTATGTCAAGAAAAAGGAGTTTCTAATTTGTGGACAATTGATTTTCTCTTTGCTTTTTGTGTTAATCAGAAAACATAAAGCATAAAAATTCATCATTGCATTAGTTGATTCCTCCTCTTTAATTTGAAGTCATATTCTGGTTCCCTTTCTCCTCATATTCTTGTCTTTTCGGCCCCTCAGCCTTCTCTCTGGAGCGTTGGCTAAGTGGATGTTGTGTCTGCAGCATGTATTAGTGCTGTCATCCGGTGTGTGTGTGTGTGTGCGCACAAGTCCGCCTGTCTGGTTCAGTACTGCTACCTTGGCAGCAGTTTTTTGGGAAGTGTGTGTTCGTTGTGCATGTTGTGCCAGTTTTGAGGACCAGCTGGGTTTTCAGAGATTGTGCGCGTATGTGTTTGTGCATTTGTTTGTCAGACGTGACGGTGAGAGTAGCAGCCGTATCCTGTTGCTTTCGAGCGAAACACACTGTTTTGACTGGGCTGATAAATTAGCTAGATCACCACAGTCAGCTATTTTTCCCCTCCCGTCTCCACACACTTGCTGTCTCCCATCCTCACTCCTTCACCCTCCCCCCGCCCCTCTACTCTCCTTTTCCTCTCCCTCTTTCTCTGTGTGCTAAGGACAGCAGGTCAAGGAGACAGTGATGAGGTACATATCAGTGTGAACCAGAATGTAGATTAGTACCTCTCCAGGCAGGGACACACATAAATACAGGCACACACACTGATACATTTGCTGTCTCTTCCTACCTCTCCATCCAGTGTTTATGTCTCTGTCTTTATCCCTGTGAAAGGTATCAGGCGGAGGTCAATAATGTGTTGAGCACTATTGATCTGTCCGGTAGGTCCTATGGGTGAGGGAAGGGGAGAGGGAAATGGAGAGGGAGCGATCAATGCTATTCTGTATATCCCATCTACATACCGTACTGTACCGGCCAATCAGATCATTAGTCGTTTGTTCTCCGATAGATTATTCATCAACATTGTGGGTTTGCAGTGAGGAGGAAAAGCAAGCACAACACGGTGTCCCAGCAGGAAGCCAAACTCTGGATTAAGACGTCAGAATTGGAAATATTTTGCCACAAAGGCACCATGGTGATGCCACATGGCGGTGGATAAGATTTTTTTATATACGCAGTAATCGACGATAGTAGCCTTTCTACCCAAAGTGAGATCTGAACCTGCTCTCCAAAGATTAAACCAGTTCAATCCACTCAGATGGACTGGGAAGAGGGAGCTTCTGTAAAATTGTCAAATCAGTAGAGCTTGGTACCAGCAGCCAACTGACACCTGCCCTCAACCATTTGGACTCTAAAATGTTAGAAAACACTTAAAAATGCACATCATAGGTTCCTGAGAGCACAAGATGGCATCTTGAGGTAGTGTTTAGTACATAATAGTAGTTTCCGTAGTGTAGTAATTATCACATTTGCCTTAAGGGGCAGTGGTGGCGCAACAGGTTAAGCCCCTGGGCTACTGATCAGAAGGTCAGAGGATCAAACCCCCACTGCGGCCACTGTTGGGGCCCCTGAGCAAGGCCCTTAACCCCTGACTGCTCCCCGGGCGCTGCACCGCGACAGCCCACTGCTCCTAGTATGTATAGTTATGGTTAACTTTGAATAGGATGGGTAAAATGCAGAGAAGGAATTTCCCCAAGGGGATCAGTAAAGGTTAGATTATTATTATTTAATACTTTCATATTTTGGAAAATTAAATCAAAAACTTTGATTATTGTTATTATTAAATTATAAGATGTTGGGGAAGGGGGCCCTTTTTAGCTTCACTGGATTGTCTATACCCAAGAATCCACCTGGGTGATATATAGATTGCTATATTTACCTGTGGTGGACACTTTGATAGCTACACAAACTCCTATAAAGTGCACAGAACAAAAATGCAAAGGTCAGTTGCATGAAGCATGCTCCTCTCCAATTTTATTCCTACCTTGATGATAGAGCGTCCTTGCCCTTCGTCATTATCCCCGTAATTGCCATGCAGGTGTCGTAAGGCATGCTAGTCCGCTTTATTAAAAATAGACCATTAAAAATTATCAATAATTATTGATATTATAAGCTTTTTAGCTACATCATTCAGCTCTACCCAAGAGGTGACAGGAAAGGCAAAGAGAGGGGGATGACTTGCATCCACAGATTCTCAACCAGAATCAAACCAGAGAAGCTGCAATTACAGTACACCTACTTGTCCACCAGGATGCCTATTTTTGCTTGTTTTGTTTTTAAGTGTGTAATAGAGTGGAACAGGAAGCCTGAGGAGGGAAAGTGGGATGACATGCACAAAAGCCTTGGGCCACCACAGCACCTAATTTAAGCACTAGTCTGAGGTTTCATCACAAAAGGAGAAACTAGTGGCTGCTGTCTGTCACCATATCCCATAACACAATTGGCTTGGTTTAAATTTATTTTGATTTATCTTTATTATATTTTGCCTGAGTTAAATAGTTTTGTGTCAATAATATGTTATTGTAATAGATATTTATAGTTTTTTATGACTACCTGTGCCACAGTCGCTGGTTGGAGAAATTTTGTCTTTTGTTGACTTAAGTGTTAATACAGATAATACATCACTTTTATTGTTTGATTTGGTTATGGCAAAGAAAACAATAATTCCTGTGTGTATATCCAGTTAAATTTGATTTGTTGGAGTTTTTAAATTAGCACATAGTGTAGTTTTTCTTCATATAGTGAGCCAGTCGGTAGATCCTTAAATGTCATTTTAAAGAGACTGACAATGTTATGATGCTGTAAAAATGCTAAAGTTAGCAGTTCTCCATCCAGAATTACTGTAGCCACAACGATGAGCTACAGTTCAGGTCTGTAGGCCAGATACTGTATTATTGATAGCCAGGTAACATTAAAAACGTACCTAATATTATTTCTGTGCAGACGTGGCTCCAGGATGCTTTGACACGGTGTTTGTGCAGCGCTGCTGAGGAAGGCCATTAAAATATAGTTTACAGTTTAAACAGTGTAAATATTCCCAGGCATTTGAAAATGTGTCCCGTGGGTTTTGTTGAACTTTCAGCCGGCTTCAATGAAAGAAACATATTCTTCTCCTTCCTGCTGCATGTCAGGCATTAAAGCTCTTTCGGTTTGTGTTGCCACCGGTGTGTTGCGCTCTCCTTTACATACAGACTTTTCCATACATTATGCCTGAAAATGAATTATTCAACTCCCCTAAAAAACATGTCCATTATATCAACTAATTAGCGCAGTGCTAAAGTCTGCTGTGGAATGTTCTGTCGTCTTGGATTCGTTTCCGTACATGAAGGTACACATTTCTACTCACTATACCTGCATGTTCTCTTTGCATTAACAGTCATTGTTTACCGACACGAGTGTCAACAAGACAAATTCCTGTGGATTTACTTTCTTGGTGAATCATGTTTCCAGGAGGTAGTCTTATTGCAAGATTTTCTGACAGTCTCCTACTTCTGAGTGAGGAGTTGAAATGGAAAGATAGATGTAGACAGTACTGTGTGTGCCACTACAAAAAACTAAAAAAGCACTGTTGGATCCTTTTGTATTTCCCCAGGCCAGTTGGTTTTAATAAAGTCCAACTGCATACTAAATCTACCTTCCTTTTCGCTGGTGGCAACTGCGCTCAATCTGCATGCTTTGCATTCATTTTCAATCAGCAAACTGGAGACTGTACGAGCAGATAAATTGTCATTATTAGTCCGTAACAATAAGCGATAGATTGTAAACAAATCTCTCTTTTTGTTGCATTTCCTTCCTTCTTTTTTTTTTTTTTGTCTCACTCTTGCATCTTCTAACTCACTCTCTCTCTCGATCTCACTCTTGTGCCTCCTCGCTCTCTCCTGCATCTTCTTATTCTCTCTCTCTCTGCGCTCCTGGAGCGGGGGATGCCAGGGGGACAGAGTGCAGATAGGACCTGTCTCCATAGCAACAGCTTCTGCAAGCTGCTGACACCCTACTGGGGGGGGCTGAGGGGAGGAGAGGTTGTGATGGGTAGGAATAGTACAGGGGTTGGGGCACAGGGAAGGTGTATGAATGTCTATGTGCACCAGTGCTGAGAAAAATGAGTGTGGGGGGTCACGGGTAGGAGAAAAAGATGGAGAAAAGTGCACGGAGGGAGGAAGGGAGGATGGAGAAGGAGAGAAAGAGGCAGACGACCCTGCCTCCTCCCCAGGGACTTGGTGGCCTGTTCATGTTCACTAGCAGAATTAGCATAAAGATGGGGGGAGGTGTGCGATTTTTCAGTTTTCATGTTGCGTTGGTTTCAGATAGGAGACGAAGGGCAGCGAGTGTATTTGTGTACATGCGTGTAATTGGGAGCATGCGTTGTTGTCCAAGCGTACAGTACGTGTCACATGGACGCAGTGTGTTCGTTAGGTGTGCGTGCTGGTGGATCGGTGTGTGTCTGTGTGTGTTTGTGAGAGCGGCTGCCTCCCCTGGGTCTTAAACCCCCTCTCTGTTCTGTCCTGTAGCCTGCGGTTCTCCCCTGTCTGCCTTTCTGTACTGAAGGGCTGCACTTTGTGAGCCTGTGATGCAACTCTTTGTGTGTCTGTGTGTGTGTGTGTGCGCGCGTGTGATTTCGCGTTCATGTGGGTTGCGTGCATGTGCGTGTTTGTTCCGGCTTGCTTATGTAAGCACTCTGAACATGCGTCTCCTTCTATGTGTGTTGACAAGAATACAGTTATATCATATTTAACTCCCGGGCTGAATCATTCTCCCCCCATTTTTCTATTCTAGATTCTGTTTTTCTTTCTGCCATATGGTTAAATTGACGTAAAGGGGGCAGAAATCCGTAGTGGTGTTAATGTGATCGGCAGTAGTTAAGCTGCAGGATTGAGTGTTACACATGTTTGTTGTGTTTAAACAATTCTGCCCTTGCTCTTCCTAGTTTTATAATACAGTTTCTATATATGAAATAATACCACAGGATCTAATGCATTATTGCTGTGCAATAGGAATTCCAAGCAAAATATTTTTCTTGTCGGATGTGGAAGATTTACTACAGACCTAGTAGATGTGTCATTTTAAATTCACTATACTAAACATTTACATTTCTTTACTTAGACACTTTAGGAATTAGACAGTAATTGGAAAGGAAGAAAGAAGCATCAGCATGACACAATATCTGGTTTCAAATATCTTTGTTGTTGCTTTCTTAAATCAGCATTTAATAGGTAAGAAACAGTATAAACTCAACTTATTTGCAGATGACTTGTTACTTTATTTAGGTAGTTTAAATATGTATCAACACCTTTTTTTTTAGCCTAATAGATAAGTTTGTGACAAAATCTAGCTGATTGATCTGACTTAATGGAAGTTATATCGATGTTAAGTGGTAGCCTGTATTTATTGAAGTGATTTATTTATTTATTTTTAACATGTAGCTACTGCTAGGCAACACAATATATGTTTTCTGTTCTGACCCTTTAAATAAGCAAAATATTTTCATCCAAATGTGCCTTAAAATGATCTTAAAAATGTATGAAAGTTTTGTTGAAAAATTGAATTGTGAAATAAATTCAAATTACAAAAAAGTATAAAAATAAATATACTGTGTTAAATGTAAACATGTTGTGTTGAATGTAAATCCAGAACTCTTACAAATGTGCCATTATTGACACATGGCTTTGTTGTAAAGGGGAAATATCTTTGTAAATGTTACAGTACATATATGCGAACTTTATGCAGAGGCTTATTTTTGAACTCAAGTAACTAGCCAGTTTCTGTGAAGCATCTAGTAGTGTATTGCATTTTATTTAACATCACCTCTAAGATGACTGAGAATAGAAACATTTAAACAATCTGGTGTGACACCAACAAAAAATGTAACTTTATAAAAGTAGGATTTCTATGCTTGTGTTGTTTTGATTGCATTTCATGTACTTGGCTGTAACTAACAAACTGGAAATATATCTTTAAATTACCATTTAAAAAGTCTGTTACATGTTTCAATATTGCCATGCAAAGTGTCAATAAGTTGTTTGATTTGTGTACAAAAAATTAATCAGACAGTTTGGTGGAAACATTTATTATGCTTATACTTGTGTTGTTTATTATATAACCAAACAAATCAAACAGACAGAAGAACTACAAAATGTAAACTGATTTTAATGCCTATCATTCATCTTATTAAGTTTTGTCTTGAAGGCAACAGCTCAGTGTTGGACAGGACGTTTCTCCTCAGTATACAGTCGTGCTTATGATGGTATAGATCATAGGACAGGTGCACGCTGCTCTCTTCACGGCTTTATATCACTTAAACTCTTTTAGACCTTGTAAATAACATTCTGGTGGTGTTTCTCCCTGAAACAGTCCTCTTGGCTTTTATGCTTTTCTATAAAAAAGAGGTGGTTAATGCCCTTCTCTTCCTCTCACATTGCTGCAGAGATGAGGGAACAGTTTAAAGGTTGTAATAGAAGATACTTTGAATTAACAATTTAAACTTTAAATGGGTTGGGGGTTGGGGGGGGTTTGCTGTGATTGCAGATGCAGACACTGCCCCCTGTAGTAATTTGGAGGGCAGTGCATCATGCTCATCAATATTACTGTGGAGCAGTGAGGGACCCACACATTCTCATGTAAAACACCACATTTAACTGCTGATATCTGTGTGTTTCAGAGCGCAGCGGCGGCGCCCAGCCCTGTGATGGGCAACATGCCCCCCAACGACGCCATGCCAGGTGGTCCCATGCCCCCAGGCTTCTTCCAGGTATGACCCATCACCTCCAAACCCACTGCTCTCTTTTTACCTTATCTCTGTCTCTCATCCATCCATTTCTGACTCTCCAGAAAAAATAAATTTTCATTGAATTCCATTTCAACCACGAGGCACTGAAAGAGAATTTGCCCACCTACCAATAAACCACTTCAGATAAAAAATGAAAATCACCAATATAAGAGTAATCTCTTTTTTCTGTTTTTCTGGCAAAAACAGCTCTTTCACACTTGACTTACTTGCCCTATCTTAAAATTCATGTCCACTTTTACTGTGTAGCATCCATGTGTAGTGCATCTTTTTATGGCTTTAAGGTGGAGAAGAACTTAACTTTCATTTTCAGATCCTTTTGATGTTGTGTGAAAAGCTCAGGCGTAGCATTTTCAGCCAGACTGCTATCAGCATTTTTATAGGAATCTATGTTTTTAGATTTGCTAAATAGATGCAGAGCAGTTTAACAGTAGCCGTAAATGTTTTATTGGCAGCACATTTATGCATAGTAGACTTACATTTTTTTCAGCTGAAGAGGTTATTCAGGTTTTTATTTTTTGCATTTTAAGCCATGTTTATTGATTATGGTTATGACTTAATTACACTCTTTTCCATTTCACAATTTACTGCTATTCTGTTAATAAAATGTTTTACAACTTTTCTAGGAACAAAGAGAACCAGTCTGGTGTGTTGTTGAATAATCCAATGGGTTGTTTTTTTGTATTTTTTTTAGTATTTTTTGGGGGAGTTTTTCCCATTTTTTAATGATAGAGAGAGACAGGATGAAAGGGGGTATAGAGGAGAGTGACATGCAGCAAAGGGTCTTGAGCTGGATTCAAACTCATGACCGCTGCTGGCGACCTGCGCCTTAACTCGGCGTGCTATACGGCGGTCCTAATCCAGTAGGGTTTTAATGGTTTATTTAACCAAAACTAAAGTTTATCTGAAAAACTTTGTCACAGGACAACAGCGCTATATTATATAATTGTTGTAAATTGATGAAAAAGTTTATTGTTCAACTACAAAAAAGCACATTTTTGGCATCTTATCAAACATATCTTTATCACAAAATGTGTCCTATTCATGTAGAACAATAACAATATTCTCTGATAGATTATCAGACTTTGAAAGTTTGCCAAGTATCAGTATCAGCTTCAAAAATCCAGTATCAGTCTCAGCTCTATTAATTAAGTCTCTCCCTGTAAAATCAATAATGGAGTTTGATCAAGTGACACCACAGTTACAGTTTGAGTATCCAACTCTCTCCCACTTTCTTTTTCCCTTTTCCCCTCCCCACATTTTTCCAAAACAGTGTTTATTTCGCTCTTGATATTTACACCCACCAGAGCCTCTGAAGCTCACACTGTTCATTCATCTGTGGCTCTGCTCTCGCTGGGCTGCTGTTCAACCGATTTGTGATTCAGCCATCCCCGCATTCATCCTCTCCCCACTCCTCCATCTCCATCTCCGTCTGTCTCTGACCTGTCCCGGCTCTGTGAAGGGAAAGGTTTTAGTGTGGGAGATGGCTGTCTGAAGAGTGAGGAGAATGAGACGCACAAACACACACACACACACACACACACACACACACGGATGCATATACAAACACATACAAGCATGCACATTCACAAACAAAAACACACACACACACACATCCTCCGTGAGGCAGTGGTGTGATGGACAGCACTGGCATTTGGCAGGAGGCACGATAAGGTGGTGGAGAGGAGTAGGAGCGAAAAAGCGAGTGACACAATAAGAGAGGGAGACGGTTAGAGAGGGAGGAAGAGGGGTGAGGAGGAGGAAGAAGAGAGGGAAATGTGAAAGATCAGTGCCACCAGGATTGTGGCCCAGTGTTTGTTTCTGTGGCTACCTACCACCCCATTGTTTGCTGGCTGAGAGCGAGGACGGTGGTGATGGTGGTGGTAGTGGTGTTGGTGGTGAGGGTGGGGGGGACTAGTGAGAGTACGACTGTGAATAAGCAAGGGGAAGGGTGGGGGGAGAGAGAGGGTGACGAGAGACGCATGGAAGTGCTATTTTTAACATTGGTGGGGGAGTGAGATTGGGCGAGGGTTGGTTTGTGTGTGTGTTGTGTTCAAGGGACCTAACGGAAAGCTTTGGTTGTTCGCTGCAAATGTGGAAATGCTCAGGCAGAGTGTCATTTGAAATCTTTTTGATAGTGGTGCTTGTGCTTAACGTCAGCCCTGACAACTGAGAAATACCTTTTCTGATACTCTGCTGTAAGAAATGTTAATTTGTGTTTTTTATTTTTACAAAACTCTTTGTCATTTAACAAGAGGCCACATGCAACACAAGCAGCTGTGCAAAAGTCTCTGATCAAAGAACAACTAAAGCAAGATTAGAGCTCCAGCTGCTACTTTCATTACCAAAAAAATATTTTGTTCTTTCTTTTTTGTTTTAATTGATGAGTTTTTTTATTCATAAAATGTCACAGTAATAACACATCACAACAGTTTCCCAGACCACAAGGTCAAACGTCTTTATGGTAAAAAAAAAAAAAATACAAAAAAAGGCAGCAGATCCTCACAGTTTACTCACTAACACCAGCAACCTCCATCATTTTGCCAAAAAACTGACTCATTAATCAACTATCAACACAGTTGCCGATTTAATTTTCTCTAAATTAATTTTCTTTTGAGATACTGACCTTATTAAGTGGGTCAAGAGGCATTAAAAACTGTTTCTTTCTCATTTCTGTCATCATTAAGTTGAGTTTTTTCCCCGGTCGCATTCATTAAACTGACTCAGCTTTTAGCAGCGCAGCAGATCCACGCAATTTTTCAATGTGGGAAAAGAGAGCGCTGGTATCGGATCAGTCATCATCTGTATTGGCATATACTCTCAGTTGAGGCATCAGATTTGCTGTCAGAAGAAAAACATTTTGAGAATTGGTGCAATTGGTGAATCATTGTTACAAACCGGAAAGATATTTGATGTCGGCTTTTGGTATTTGACAGTTTCCGATACTCAGTGCTGTAAACTAATAAATGGGAGTGAGTCTGGCTTTTTGCCTAAAAAGTGATGATAACAATTTTATCCATTTTCTAAAGTAGCTTAGGTAGATTAATCGTTGGTCAACTAATTGCTTAATTGACCGACCTCTCCTTACATTACACCATTAACTGTTTGTCACTTCACCAAATAAGTATTGAGATTGAATCCCCTCCCTAATTCACATATTAAGTGTTTCTATGTGTAATACTGAAAAAAAGCTGATGCTTAGACTTCATATTTTTGTTTACCCTGGTTTAGATTTCACCTGGAACAACACAGGTGTTATTTATTGAGGCCTTTTGTCAAAAGTCAGTGTAGTTTCTAATGTCCCAGCCAAAAGCTTGCTTTCACTGGCTAAATGTAAGTACATATACTCCCAGACTCACTGAGGTAATCAATGTGTGTTGTCTTTGTGTGTGTCCGGATGCCTAGGAGGGATACATGGAAAATTCCATTTGCCATCCGTAAATCGGCCCGCTTTTGTTTTCTTCGGACAACTGGAAAAGGAAAAAAAAAAAGTGAAGCATCGACAGCGATAGAGCCGAAAAGAGACTGTTGCGTAATGACTTATTTATTAGAGGTCATTAACCTCTTGTCTTGGGGCGACATGTCAGCAATAAAAGCAGCAGCGTGTCAGACAAGCGAGAAGACGGGTTATCCTGCTTGGTGCACGGGAACATGATTTTACGTTAAAGTAGGCTTACAGTGAGCTTAAGAAACTTCCAACCTGTACTTGTTTTTGTCAGTATCATCTTTCTGGTTTGAAGTTGCCACTAGTGCCTGTCCTGCTGCTGCTGCTTGTCCTGTTGCAGCGAGCCTTTGGCAATACTGCCCCCATGTGGCTCAGAGGAAAACGTATAATCCTCTGACTGGAGGGGTCCCGAGGATCACCTCTACTGTTGTAGCTGCACATGTAAAGGCCATCCAGCAAGATAAATACTGATTTCTGTCAGATTAGGAGTTTTAATTGTGTGTTTCTTGTTAATAAGTGCCTTATTTACCTGCAGATTTGAGAGGATTTGCCCACAATGTCCAGCTTTTTCCACTTTCCTGCTTCTCTTCTTCCTCCTCAAACTAAAGACTCCCCACTGACTCCCCCCTCCTCCCTCTCTCTCATAATTTTGATCGGGTAATTCCTCCAGGTGTAAACCCACATTTTGCCCCCCCTTGATATCACTCTTCTTTCTTAAAGGGACCACCCGGCTCTCAGCAGTCCCCCCACGCACAGCCCCCCCCACACAACCCCAGCAACCCCATGATGGGACCCCATGGCCAGGTAAGACGCAAACACTTTCTCTCAAACTCCCCTCTTCTCTTTCATTCCCTCTAAATCCCCCCTTTCCGACACACACCCCTCACCCACACACAAGCTTTATTTTTTCTCCCATTCACGACTTGCACACTTTCTTCTTCTTCTTCTTCTACCCTTGAGCCCTGCGAGCTCTAGTTTTGTTCTGGCTAACTCCCCATAGATGTCAGCCCCTCCAGTTGCCAGGCCCTTTTTATGAAAGCCGAACATCCAGAGGCAGCAGGGCCCGCTCCTCTTCAAGGCCCAGAATCGGCTGTCCCTCTGTGGGATGAATAATTCACTCCTTGCCCCTCCCCCGGAGCAGCTTGTGGGGGGTTGCACACTTATCTTCTCCTGCACTCTTAACACACATGCACACAGACACACACCTCTCCCCCTCCCCCTCGTTGCTTACTTGTTCTAGCACCTTATAAATAAAACAGGGGACAGGCCCTATAAACACGTCACATATACGTACAAAACGTGCGGTGAACTTTCCACACATATAGGGGCAGCCAGAGGTTTGGGTTGCCAAAGCTTATAATTAGATAAGAGCATATTCCAAGACTTCCATCCTCAGTCGCTGCACTTATCCAGAACAGCAGCTCCAGATGCCACTGTGGAGGTAAAGCTAGCCTTTGCCCATTAACTGCGGCAGCTCAGCTCTTCATTCTTGTGGTTTCTGGTTTCCGTCTTGTGTGCGAGAGAGTGTGGACATGCTTCCGCTAAGGTTTTGAACGGTGTTGTTGGCCTGAGGTGTCTCTAACTACGCCAGGCAGACCACAGGCCGAATCAGCTTACACCACAGTGAGAGCAGGCAGGCTGTGCAGGGAGGCTGTGTTAGCGCTGCCGTTACACAGACACACACACACAAAAACATGCACACACACTCAAATTCATGCTTGGAGTGCATATTGTTGGTGTAAGCGAGCGTTGTTTAAGATCATAAACTCTTGTGCCAGTGTAATTTTTCTGTCCTTTGGTTTCCAGGCTGATATGTTGCTGAATTTGCAAGTTTTATCAGTGTCATCCTCCATTCTCCAACCACACTGTGTCCATCTGTGTGTCCTCAATGCTACCCCTGTTTGAGTGCTTTTGGACTTATCAATAATAGAAATGTCGTTTTTTCCCCCCGTGTCCTTCTTTTCCCCACATTTCCCACCCTCTTTCTCCTTCCCCCTCTTTTCTTCCTTCTTCCTTTTCCCTCTGCAGCCTTTCATGTCACCGCGGTATCCAGGTGGGCCGCGCCCCTCACTCCGAATGCCAAATCAGGTACCGAACCCGATATTTACTCAGTTTTATGTTGATATTTTTGGACAACTCTGAGAGTCTGTTTTGCCAAGAGTCTTCCAGTGTTTTGATCAGTGTCTCTGTCTGCTCTCTTCTCAGCCTCCTGGAGGAATCCCAGGATCTCAGCCTCTCCTGCCAAACAGTTTGGACCCAACAAGACCGCAAGGTAAGACTGAAGAGAGACTTATTATGGAATATGCTTAGCTTCTATAGTAGATGATATGTCTTAACAAATGATTATATTATAGCTGAAATGGCTAGAAATGTTTCAAATCAAGATTTTCAGTCTGTAATGACGAGAGGTGTATAAAAAGGCAACATGTCCTCATTTTGGGGAATTTACAACCTACAAATATTGAAATTTTGTTTGTAAACCAGCACCCAACAAATATATGCAGTTTGTCATCCATTTGGGTTTCTGTACACATTCAGCTTATGTGAATTTTTCCTTTCCCCAGTGTAGACAGAATACTTGTGGGTGGATCTGGCTCGGGAAAGGGTTCTGTGGTGATTTTAGCTGCAGATTACAGCTTCGGGGGCCCTGAGGGTTACAACTAATGGGATTAGGATGAAGCATTGTCTGTGGCATGTCTTAATTCCTGACTTTAGGAGACGAGACATATGTGGATTTACATGAGTGTCACGCTCGGTTTGTGACTCTGAGGGTCTGTTTTTGCAGGACATCCCAACATGGGTGGACCAATGAGAATGAACCCTCCCCGAGGAATGGCCATGGGCCCACAGGTAGGACGAAACCTAGTGGACACAAAACACTCTCACACAATAACTGAATGTTGGGTAGAATCTGATGAGTCTGTTTTTCTGCGTCTAGTAAATGCAATCGATTCTGTGAATGCATGAACACTTTGATGAGGAGTATATATTACTGTTTGTGTCTGTATGGGTGTGGTTTATCTTACAGGCTAAAATTCAAACTTTTCTTCAATTTTAGATTCTTTATTACTCCTACAAGAGGGTCATTCCATCTCAGATCACCAAATCTTTAGAACAATTTCTGCTTGACCCTCTCTGATTTTTCCTGACATTTTTAAAGCATGTGATGTGGATATTTTATAGAAGTATTTTAAATTTTATCTGGATATATCCAATGCTTTCAAAGATTTTTTTTTGTTATTGACCTTTGACCTACTTTCAGCTCGTGTTTTTGGCACATTGACATTTGAGATTATGTTTGGATGACAATATCTCAGGAACTTTTAAAGATTAGTTAGAGAAAGTTATTTCTCATCATGCCACTGATTTGGAATCTGCAATACTGGAAAGGTAAATCAAATAGTCTCTGATTATGGGTGAGCTGAAATATGAAAAAAATTTGAAGTCGTCATGAAAAGTCCCATTTTTCAGCCCTTTAACCAAAAAATTGGCAATGCAGAAGTCATCTAATGATATTTTCTGAACCGTATGAAGTTGCATGTTACAATAATACAAAAGAAAACATAGAATACTTTTATTTTGACATACTTGATCACAGAAATGGAAAAGTTGTTTTGGTTGAACTTTCACAACTGATTGAGCAGGTATGAAAAACTGTACCACAAAAACAAAAATATTGCTGTATAGTCCAATTCAAGTAGAACATAGTTCTAAAGTTTTAAAATGGTTCTCCAAATATTTTTTTTTACTTGTCCAGAATTGCAGATTCTGAATCAATGCTATGATGAGAAACAACAGTGAAAACGTCAGGCTTTTATCTTTAATGTTTTTATCTTGCTGAGATACAGCAACTATTAAAGATATAAATGTAGC
>OMNN01051603.1:23290-84419 GCA_900302755.1 Chromis chromis | reverse complement strand
CTATGAACAACTGCCTTTTATTAAATCAAATGTATCTTACACTGCACTGTGATTTTTATTCTATTACTATTTTAATCATTTTGTCTTTTATTTATGTTTTACTGCTTGCTTCTGTATAAGCACTTTGAATTACCTTGTGTCTGAAAATGCGCTATACAAATTAATTTAACCTTGCCTTTCCATGTTCCTACACTTTGTTTGCAGATCCATGTTTGGCTTGAGATCCGTTTGTCTGCCCTCTGAACACTCATATGATCCAATCTTGTCTAAATAGTTACATTTGTTTAATCTGAATGTATTACATTATATAAGGATGAGTGGAGAACTGCTGATGTTAGTTGCATATCAGTATGTTGCAATGGGGAGGGGTTTTATGTGGGCGATCAGGCTATAAAACCTCCTACTGTGCATCTACAGCAGGGTCTTTCCAGTGGCACAGTATGTATACTGCTTCATTGCACTTTTATATCTTAATTCAAATTGCACAATGCATGAAAATGTGTTCAAAATAAGTCATTGTCTATTTTTTTCTGCAGGTTTGTACTGAAAAAATGAGACTTTCAGCCGTCCTCGTTGTCATCGCCACCTCAGTGGCACTGTCCGGTAATTGTATACCTCTCCTTTGTGTCTTTATGTGCAAATCTGTTCATGTATACCCATATGCATGTATTGTTTTCATTTGAACTTAAGGGTAATAGCCTACAAGTTTAAAGGTCAATGATTAGACAATTAACTGGTAAATCTGCTTCCAGCTTCTGAAATGTTAATATTTCTGGCTTTCTTCGTCTTCTGTTGTAGTAAATTGCATACTTGTATTGTTCATTTGTTAAATACTGATGTTTTTCCTGCATTTTTGCACATTTTCTTGACAAAACCTTGTTTCTTCCCTTTCAGTCAGTGTCACAGTTAAGACCTTGGTATTCCCCAATGAATCCAGTGACAGTTACGTTGAGATGGTCCCTTTGAAACCGTTGCAGCTGAAGGCTTTCACTCTGTGCATGCGTGTGGCCACAGAGCTCAAAGGCGAGCGAGAGGTCATCCTCTTTGCATACCGGACTGAAAACTTTGACGAGCTGAATGTGTGGCGCGAACTGGACGGCAGGTAGAATATTTGAAGGCCAACAACACACTGTTTTTACAGTTAAGATAGCATTCAAGATTTTAGATGGATGTGACCCTATTCCATTAAGTTTTGACATTTTTTATTATAAACTACTAATGCAAACTACTATAAGGCTGGCACTGCTAACATCTGTTAAAATACTACTGGTACTACTACAACCAGTAGGTCACTTCTAAGGACCGTACTCAACAGTTTGACATTATTGCATAATCAGGGTAATACACACAGCTGAGGAACTTTACACTGTTACCTTTTAACCTTATTTTGCATGGTTAAACTCTGCATTAAAGGATCCATACAAATTATTTGTGTGTGCAGATTGTCCTTCTACCTGAGTGGCGAGGGTGTTTTCTTCCAAGTCCCTGAACTCGGTGCCCTGGAGACGCATCTGTGTGTAACATGGGATTCCAGTTCAGGTGCAGCTGCCCTCTTCATCGATGGGAGGAAAAGCTTAACCAAAATCTACCAGAAGGGTCACACCATCCGCTCAGGAGGCAAAGTCCTCCTTGGACAAGATCCGGATGTTTTCATGGGTAATTATGACGCCAAGCAGAGTTTTGTTGGGGAGATCGGTGACGTTAATATGTGGGACACTGTTCTGTCAGACGACACGATCAGCGACCTGAACTGTGGGAGCAGAGTACAAAGAGGAAACGTTTTCGACTGGGAAACCACACAGCTTAATGTTACTGGGACTGTAGAGGTCCTCGATCGTGAACTGTAGCTTCTGCTTTAATGAAAATGTTGTAATGACAAGTAAGGCAACATGAAGCTCTGCAGTCAATACAAGTCCTCAATATCCCTGTATGACATACATGAAGATGGTTTATTGATGAGAATACAAATCTGTGAACCAGATGTTTTCTGATCTAATAAAAATGTATGCTTCAATTGTCATGTGTGGTGGAATATATTGCATGATCAGTACTCCTCTCACAGACATAATATTGCTCTGAATTTTCCACATTTCCATGTGTTGCATACATCCACCCATTCTTATTTACCTGCATTGGTTTTCAACCATATATCAATATGTATTTTAAACTATGACTTTGGCAGCAGCACATTTAATGTTAGCCCTGAAAACCAAAAGAAAAATGACATTTATACCAGTCAAGAGTCGGCTACTACGCTGGCAAAGCACCCCAGCGACTCAGGTTAATCCATCTATTTATAAAAGCGAATATGATGAGATTTGACATTTGTAGTTTTTCAGAAAGTAAGGTAGACCTAGGTGAAAATATTTTTCAAAAGAACCTGTATTTGAGCTGACTAGTTTTCTACAGAAAAACTATAGAATCAGCACCACATAATAAGGCCAGAAAACCCCTGTGGTGTAATTTGTGTTAAATATTGTGTGGCAGATAAGAGAAAGGACAACATACAATAGACACTGATAAATTGAACAGTCTATTATAATCCAAGAATGCTTTGTTATAGCACCCTCTTGTGAATTTCTAAAATGCTTTCTCCAAGAGAAGGACAGCTGTGTGTACTTTTGAGTATTTTTTTAAAATAATAATGTGAATGTTCACATATGTTAAGTTATGTGATCTTTTTCCAGGGTTAAAGATTTTGAAAACAATATTTTCTTCCTGTCATCACCCTGTCGTCATTCGGATGATATAAAGGAATGTACACACTAAAGGCTCGCGCTAAAAGGAAGTGATGATGAATTCGTATGACACAGGCACGGACGGGGTTCGAACCCGCGATCTTCGGTTTACGAGACCGACGCCTTACCACTTGGCCACCGCGCCTGGTAATGTAAATCGCGCAATGTATGTCAATTTAACAAAGGTAGCGTTGGTGATCTATATTTTTCTTGTTTTCTCTAATTCTTTAGAGAATTAAGGGTCAATTCATCATGCGTCCACAAGTGTTCAATCAGCTCGCCTGCAGGAAGGAAACACTATACCAAACTCCATTCAAGATATGTCCTATTTTGACTTTCTCAGCAGATACTGGACAAATCGTGCTGTCACGCAGGTTAAATAGTTTTCATTATAAATCAAAAGTACGTTGACATTCAACAACCAATTACACATATAGCATACACAACTAGTATACTTTAGAAAGAGTTCGCCTGTTTTAACTTTATATTTTCTATCTACGGAATCAACGTATACCTCACAGGAGCTGATGGGATTAACCCATAAAATCATCTCTAAAGATTTCATGTTACCGCCGAATGTCCCCGAAGATGCCACTCCTAATTTTAAAATATCTAAGGTTCTGTTTTATCCAATATATTTTTGACAGTTAGCGAAGTCATAAAAATCATCATCTTTTCGAAATGAAGTTTGGCGTACCTTTGTCGCCAGGGGAATCTTGATGGAGAGCACACCCGGAAGTAGACCAAGAAGCTGACAGCAGATAGGATTCCAGTTTCATTGAAACACAGTAGCTGCAGATGTAATGCGATGAAGTGAAGTGTACATGTTTGGGATGGTGGAAGGACTGTTCGGGCCTGGTGAAATTCAGAAGTAGCTAATGCTGTAAGTAATGGTGGACCGTAAAATATCTGAACTAGCTAGTGAGAAGGGACAAGCCTGTAGCTAAAACGTTAGCTAGCTAGCAGGGATTCTCTGTAACTTTCTGTACAAGAGGATGTATATTTTGCACACTGATAGTCTGCTGTATGTGCGCTAACACATATCTTGTTTTGGACATTTTAAAGCATTTAGCAGGCTTGGTTACATGCGCCAAAATATAGCTAACAGAAATCATTTAAACAGTGGCGGAGCACAAAAATGTGGACCCTCCTCACATGCAGTCTCTCAGTGCCCCCCTCATGCCTCATTTCCATAAAGCTTTGTGTATATAAGTGAGTCAGTCTGGACCCCATTCATAGAATTTTGCTGGAGTAAGTTTAAAAATTTGACCTTTTGCAAAAGAATTAGTTAACAGGCGTTTCAGCTGCTGGAAGGTGTTGACAACTTGTTTAATTGTATAATTTAAAGTATAGCACTTTTAACACATGCTAGATGTGTAACTTAGAGAGAAGATGTATAGTACTATCTCTCTATTTCTTTTCAGAAAATACTTTATAAATCTCACTTATTACTTACCATGCATTTTTGATCTTATTTTTTGTTGCAGTAAGGCTCCATGTGCATATTCCCTAAAACTGGATGGTAAAAACTGATAAATTATCCTCTCCCCAATGGCTACAATGAAGCTTCCATCCATTTTTAAAGAATTGCATTTCCTTGGATTGAACACGAGGAACCATAGTCTGTGTGTTATACAGAATTATGGACATCAAAGTGCGTCATGGTGCTTTGACTGACGGCACATGCACCAGGAAAACAAATGATGCCTAAAACAAATGCTTGTGATGAGGGGAGACTGTATAATGACTTTATTGTCACCCACACCATTATAATCCATCATTTAAAGAGTTGTAATTGAAGTGGTGGCTGCAGAACTTTGGAGTTGCTCTGATTTGTACATGCTTTCCATCAACAGTGACCAAACACAGTGGGAAGTTGTAAGTTCTCCAGAAATCCTGTACTATGTCCACTCATGCTCGACACACCTCGAGAATAATAGCATTATTATTCTCGAGGTGTGTCGACCATACCATTACCATACATTGTTCCATGTATTTCATGCATACTTACTGCTGCCCTTGTAGGGTAGTTGGCACTTACAAAGTCTGGGCTGCATGTGGATATCCATGGAGAGGTCTGCATGGACTCTTACGGGCTTTGACTGATGACAAAATGTACTCACTCAAACTAGCCATCAAACTACCTACAAAGCCTTGCATTCTCTTGGAAGCAGAACACTGGCCTTATCCTTCAATACACTGATTGCCACGCATGTATGAATAGCTAAATGTGTTTTAGTGATTCTACAAGACTAAATAGCTGAGACTTTGGATATTCTGTTGTTACAAAAACCTGAGCTAAATTCCTTTATGTTCATGTCTACCTTTGCTTAGTGCCATGTTGAAACCATTGCATGTCCCTTGTCCTTGTTCCAGTCTTTGACAGAGCCCGTCTGACCTGCAGCTGAGCCTCCCTGTCTGCTTCACCATGCCACTGGTGGTGGATGCTGTGTGGGCGCTGTGGAGCATTGCGGCTGGCATCTACGACTACTTCCACACCAGTGCCATGGAGGAGAGGATCCACACACTGGAGAACGTCCTCTCCATCCACCAGTTCGTGATCGCTGCCCTGTCGGCGGGCCTCATCCTGCTCATGACGTACATACTATTGAGAAAACACTAAAACCAGGCTGACCTGGGCTTCTCCAGCCAAAGCCGAGTACCCAGTAGATGTCGTTTTCATTGCAGGATGTTTTTCGTTACAGCTTCCATCCTTATGTGGGCCAGAGTCAGTTTGGTTGGAGGATGCTCAGCTACGATGATGATGCCCCAGATGAAGTCAGAAGCACTGATGGGCACCTAAAACAAACCAAACTCCATGAGGACGTCTCTGAAAACATGACTACACTTTGGGTGTTGGGCGTTTTTTCTGCCCATCGCTGTACTTTTAAATGTTAACTAGTCTGAAGCGGTCTACAGACCATCGTCCACATTAATACAAAAAAACCCAACAGCTTCTCGAGGTAACTTTGCACTTTTTTTTGCCAAGCTTGACAGATTTCACTGCTCTGTTGGTGATGACGGCTATTTCTAAAAAGTAGAAACACTTTACTTGATTTGGTACAGAAACACAGTGCGACTGTGGTTGCTACTAAGTTATTTTAACGGCGTTATTTAAATGTCACAACATATTTACAAATTAATCGTGTTATTTTTCAGATTTTTTTTTTAGCACTTACTGAAAAAATGACCATTAATCAGGAAAACAGATTAAATTATTTTAATTTCTTGACGCAACAATTGATGGCTATAACAGAAAATCGCATCACAGTTAAATTCTTGTTTGAGAATTTGATTTGAATTCACTTCATTATTTTCTTTTAATTTATCAAAGGACCCAAGACAAAGACTGAAAACAAAATATAGAAATAAAGTCTATAACTTTATCAAACACTGGAATTTCATCGATCATCAGGATAAGATTGTATCATATTTTTCAGGTTTTAGTGGGACTGGGGTGCCAAAGAATAGCAGGTTCCTCTCTTTACAGCTGGTGTCGGGTCATCAGACTGTTATGTGTGATGGAAATGCGTGGATGTGGTTAAACGGAATTTCATCACATCAAACATCCCATCGCCGACACTGGTTCTAACTTGCAGAGTCGGTTCAAAGGCTGGAAGCGATCTCGTTGCACTGTTAAAGCAAAGACTATAATCCGAGCAGAGATTTTAATGCCTGTGGCGGCTGCGGTTTGTAATTATCCTGGACTTAACAGGATAAGCACAGAAAAACACTTCAAACACTGGGAAGTTAATTCATCCTTTATGTGATTTATTTTTTTCATGCTGAGGAGAAACTGTTAGAGGATGGAAGTTAATGTATTTTATTTTTGTGTTGTCTAATGTGCTTCGCAAAGGCAGCTTCTGTGTGTGTTAAGTTTAATTTGTCCAAGTTAACTTTTTTTCCTTTCATGTCTGTGTTTTTAAAAAATGGTCTAATGATTTAGTTAAGCATTGGTTGTCCCTGCTTACTCTCTGAGGTTTATTGCCAGTGTACTGTAAATTTAACTCTGCTGAACCACTACCATGACTACTATTAAAGGGAATATGTTTGAATGATAATCAGAATTTATGTTCCAGCTGTTCTTTTTATGACTTGATTGTGTTTTTTTGTGTTAAATCCACCTTGGGAAAAAGAAATTACCCTTTTTGTCCAGAGTAGTGTCAATTTAAATCTGGATATTTGCATCTGCATGTGCTTTTTTCTTAGTTTAATACTAATTATTTTGTAGAAACTTTTGAAGCAGAAATTCTTTATAAGAAGGAAGTGAATCTTGCAGGCTGGTTGACAAATACAGGAACAAAAGGACAGTTACAGTATCTGTATTGATACAGTGTCTCTCAAGTCCGTACCTAATCCCTCACTCAGAGCTAAGCGGTCATATTATCAGTGATTTCCCTGTTGCAGTTAGTAACACAGTGGAAATACATCACCAGTGTCTAAGTTCAAGTGCTGATGGCTCAGGAGCTATTTTAGTCCTCATGTTTTTGGGTCAGTGGTTTAGTCGTCTGCTGGCAGCACAGACTCGGTTGTTTCCAACCATATCTGGGGAAGTGATTGCCATGTAGCATATCACCAAAGAAAGACTCACTTCCCTCCAACAAAAAAAACACCAAACTGAGTGTTTTTATGAATCTATTCAAGCATAGTGTGGTAAGATTCATGATAAAATGAATCAACGTTTCTGTTTGTGGAGAATAAAGACTGTGTGATGTGCTGATTAAAAGGGCTGAAAAATTCATGAGGGTCATTAAAATATATGAATATGGAGTTTTAACATTTAAATGCGATATTTAATTGCTTTATACTGGCATTAATTCCACTTCATCTAACTAATACTGCTTTATTCCCAAGATTAGAAATTGCAATCAGGAAAAACAAAACTCAGAAGAATACATATTTACAAACAGGATTCTAATTAGTGGCTTGAGTCTGCAAGGTGTATTCATTTAATTTTAATAATGGTTTGTGTATTTGTTCAAGCAATTCATGTCAGGACAGTGGTGGAAGAAGTACTTATGTGAGTTAAACCACCCTGTAAAAATACCCCGGTGCAAGTAAAAGTCATGAATTCAAAGCTTTACTGAAGGAAAAACATTTTAGTTTTATTTAAATGTACCTAAAGTAACAAAAGTTAAAGCACTTATTCTGCAGTAAAATAGCCCCTGACCCTTTTTTAATATTATATATATTGAGGATAAATATCACTGCTGCATACGGTGCACCTCGCTGCTGTAGATGTTTATAGCTGAGCTAATTCTAACTACTTTATCTACTATTATGTACAACAATTTATCAGATTCTATAGGATCATCATATGTTTGTAGCGTTGCTGCAATGTGAGAACCACATTTAAAAAGTCAACTTCTTATTAAAAATAGCCCTGTTTTAAGCTTTGTAACAGCTGTGGATTTTATGGATAATCCAAGGTTGTTGTTGTTGTTTTTTAAATAGTTTTTATATAAAGGAATGTCCTCAACTCATAAAGGAACACTTCATCTTTTAGTTTTTCAGGATCAGTTAGAATTCCCATTCACCTAATTTGCAGATAAATGGTTTTCAATGGAAAGGAAGGGTTTGAATTAGGGTATAAACTGTCATCTGAAAAGTAACTAAAACTGTCAGACAAATGTAGTTGAATAAAAAGTACAATCTTTGCCTCTAAGATGCTGTGAAGCTGAAGTATAACACTGGAAACACTAAAGTGTGTAAGTCGAGCACTTGAGTAAACCTCAGTTACATGTTGCTTTGATTTAGCAATCAGGATGAAACCTATATACTACATTCCTTGTGACATGAAAACTTCCCATAAAAGTTGACGTCGTGAAGCTGATCTGTTGCAGCTCAGCCATCTTTACTGCACTACAGGAAATTCCACACAGTGAAATCCATGAGATCATCAGCTGTAAAAAAGAAAGAAAAAAAAAAGGACATAAAGAAACATCTTACTTGCATTAGTTTACATATGTAGCTGAAAGCTTTTTTTATACAGTACATGAAAAGAGCAGACATTAGTGAATAATATGTTTATAAAGGGATTATTAGAGAATGTGTGTGGTGCCTATGATAAAATCTTCATGTCAGAGCTTTAGTTTAGTCAAACGGGAGATGAACATCAGCTCCTTTACTGAAGGAAGCACAACAGAGGATGTACTTCCTGCTGCAGCTGAAGAGGTTCAACCTGCCAGACACTGATGATGCACGTCTACACCTCCATCACTGACTTCATCCTCACCTCATCCTCACCTCACCCCAGTTAGGCTACACTACCTCCACCCCCCACCATCTGCTATAGACATGAATTCAGTGTGTTACATTAATGCACAGCTTTTAATAAAAATGTTATTATTAGCCTTTTGCACATTTCTAGTTGTTTACACCACATACTGTGAGATTTTGTGCATTCCCAGCAAATAGTTTGCACATTCCAGCATAATCTGTACAGCTGTCTCACTTAAATAACACTGGAAATAATTTTTTACTTCATAATTACTTTGATCTACTACACTAACTTTTTATTTTACTTGGAAACCTTACCTCTTATTTGTCTCAAACACTTCCTTTTTTGACTTGCAACTCTTGCTTTGTTTTAAACGATCCTTTACATTTTTTGCTTATTGGTATTTAATGGTATGCACCAACTCACAAAGTCAGATTCCTCATATGTGAAATCCTACAGCAATAAATATGATTCTGATTCTGGGCTTTGTTGTTAATAGGCCAGAATCTGTAGAAATACGTTCACTTTGAATGATTTTATCCTCTGTCACTTTTATTCTAAACATTAGAACAGAATATAAATACTTTATTAATCCCCGACGGGAAATGTGGTAACTTATCAACCTGTGTTATTTTAAATGTTATAAGATGGAAATTAAAACTGAGATCCGGGCCTATATTCGTTAAATATTCAGATTCCCTAACGATGCCACTGCCTGAATCTATTCAGGAGACCTGGCTCGCCATGCAGCAGGCGGCAAATATGTCCCCGTCCGCACCTCCTGCTTTAAATTCATAGAATGAGACCGGCCAATATTCCAACCAATGAGAGCTCAGATTTTTACCAATAAGCGCGGTGATTGGATAAAGCTGCTAGAAGGCGGGATCTTTCAACACAAATCATAGTGGAAGCCGCAGCGTCTATAGGTCAAGTTATCAAAACTTAGCCAGAAAAGCATACGGACAACGCCTTCAAAATAAAATCAGACAACCGATAAACGTTCCCCTTTATAGAAATTATTTGTCTAACGTAATAAGCGTTTTCGTGCAAATGTATTTCTGATTTCCACGTTGGCATCATTATCACACAAGAACGGAGTGAAAAATGCAGGTCACAGTGTGTATGTCTATATAACAATGTTATTATAGTAATTCTAATTTATTTAGAAAAAAAAATGACCGGATTGCGTCTGCAATATTTTGTACTACTTTGCGATAGCGCTAACTTAACTCGCCAACAGCCGCTAGGCGAGGAATAATGTGAATTTTGGTGAAATTATGGCATCGAAATCTTCGAAAGCATGTGTCATTTCTATGTTTGATCAGACGTCGTTCGTTAGCAGCTTTCGGGTTCTTAATCGGAGAAGTCAGAGTGCCAGACGATGCTAGCCGGTTAGCCCCGGTTGTTGCTAGCTGGCTAAGGAAGTTAGCCGGTTAGCTAGCAATCCGCGTCAGCTTGCCGGAGGCTGTTCTCTTGTTTCGCGCATTTCAAGCCTGTTCACCGAGCTCAGTAACTGTTAAACCGGTTCCTAAACGTAAACGTTACATTATAGCTTCACCAATGTAGAATATAAAAGACAGAAACTTACACAACCCGTTTTTTAAAATGGGAAGTAAACAATGTTTATCCTAAGCGGCTGGTTTTGTGCCAACGCTGCTCTTTTGTTTTGACAAAGGAAGAGGACCTGAATTTCTTTCTTTTTTTCACACCATTTCACATTTGGTGGTGGGACAGCTTTTCTAGACGTTTTTTCCCACAGTTTCGACTATGGCTCCACATAAGCAGAGCTCCTCAGGTGGAAGCCACCCGGTGGGTTTTGGTTCTGGAGGAAAAGCCAACGGGTTGTACCAGTCGTCCTCCGCTGTGATGGCTGCAGCCAAGAAGCCCAACATGCAACTTATTCAAGCCGACCACGAGTTGTTCCTGCAGGCCTTCGAGAGTGAGTTTCTGCTGTCATCAAGTTTCACATTTAAAGATATCTGTCGTAGAGCTCAGGTCACAGCCAGCTTTGCCCTGGCCGTGTGAATGGTGAGATAAGTAGCTGCATAGCTGGAGGAGCAGATCATTTTACATCTGAGCTGACCTACTCCATACTTAAATTATCATCAACAAGTCGTGCAAGGTCATGTCCACTTTGGTTTTAGCTGTTTACTATTCATTTCATGTGTTGAAGGGCTGTCATGCTTTATATTTTTTGCCATATAACTTGTAGTAACTGCACATTGTTTCAATCGAGGTGATGAAAAAGAACACAGGCATTGTATTAATCATAATCAGTATGTTGGAGGAACATTGAAGCAGTGCAGCAACACAGGATTGTCTTTCAGTCTATTTTAAGTTACTTTTAAAGTCTGCAAATTGTCAAAACTAGACAAAACCAAAGTTGCCTGATCATAAGTGATTCCTTCAAATGTCTTTATTTTGTCTGAGCAGTGAAAGAGTTTGTTAAAAGCAGAGAAAAGGTCAATTTTTTGAAGATTAAAGTGCAGAAGAAATGGTGTACTAACATGTACTGAGTGTTTGCTTTTTGCTGGGCTTGATAGTTGAGATTCTAAATGTTCATTTTCATTTGTTAGTAACACCTAAAGTAATGTGCTATATTTATTTGCAGAACCAACCCAAATCTACAGGTTCCTCCGCACAAGGAACTTGATCGCTGTGAGTGTTGCCTTTCTGTGAAATGCTGAATTTTTACCATTTTGAGATAAGAGGAAACACTTCTGTACGTCATGGCATGTTGACGTAGAATACTAACAGTGCTTTTTTCCCCCCTCCCTGTTACATTTCAGCCTATATTCTTGCACAGGACACTCACCTATATGTCCCACAGAAACTCAAGGAATAACGTCAAAAGGTAAAATCTCGCTGAGGCTTGTTAATGTGGTGTGTTGTGCCTTTTCATGATGGATGTCCACAAGTTGAGAATGTCAAACCTGTTTTCCTTTAGCACAATTTTTCATTAAACGTTCAGGACTTGCAGATCATGTGGTTTGGATCAAAAGAAAGTGTAATATCTTCCTCGCTGCGTGTCTTTACATTCCAGTTTCTTTCTGTTTTAAGTTTGTTGGATTGAAACCTGGTGTTACATAGTTTGTCTCTTAGAAAGCAGGTCAACCGCTGTCACGGGTGAAAGCTAACCGACGTGTCTGCTGCTGTAGGTGGGGGCCAGCTAGATCAGTTGAAGCTGAGATAGAAGAAGCGTTTTCAGTTAGGCTGCTTTGCATACAGACGCTGCGGAGAAAAAGATCCTGCTGATACACATGGGGCTGCTTGTGGTTCAGTCTGCACCGAAGGGGTGTAAAATCCAAAGGGTGTCTTCCGTGGATGTTGTGTTGCAGCTAATGCTATTTATTCTGTGGTAAAAACACTGGAATGCCTAGTTGCTTAAAAAATACTGAAAATGTAAGAGATATTTAGCAGCTGTAACTGTACTAACACCAAGTAGCTTTTCATTTGCACCCAGGTGGTGTCTCTGTCTGGTTTAGTTAATTGTAGTATTTAAGATAGAGTTATACTGCTTTTTGTGGTAGGAGTTTTGTAGTGACGCCTATTAACTGTCGGAAACGTGAGGTATTTAAATGAAGGTTGTCTTAGAACTGGTTTCATTGCTACTGAGATTTCCAGTTATATCCTGCTGTACTTCTAGTCAACTGATGACAGTGATTTACCAGCTGATAAACTCCATTCTAAACAAGAGGTTGTAAAACGTTTGTACGTGCAAATGAACAAAAAAAGAACAGAGAGAAAATATGAATGCATTTATCTGTATGATCTTTTGGTATGTAAGTGTTACTATTGTATTACAGTGTTAAATGTTCATACTTAACAAGTTAGCTCATATAAAACAAGTTTTTATTGATGTTTATTTCATTAAAGAAACTTAAAAACAAAGCGAAACAATATGTTGAAAGGTGTAAAGTATGATTAATTTAATTCTTGATGATAGTCACTTAAATTTATAATGTACAGGCTTACCTTTGCCACAGTCGTCATCAAACTCTAACAAGTTATGATGAAGTTTTTCTCAGTCCTTACTTTAACATGCACTTCTCAGACTCGGTTGGGGACTAAAAATGGCAGCTGTTAAATTCTGTGTATTCCTGGTTTGAAGTGGAGGTTGTGAACTAGGTGGCGTGGATTTTTTTATTTTTTTTTGCCGCTCAGCTCAGTTTCACTTTCTGCTGCATGCTTCAGTCACATGAAACACAACTTGTGATTTGAGATGAACTCGCTCGGCACTGGGCCCCTCCACAGTTATCAGCTGCGCACAAAACAAGGCAAACATAGGAAACAGGAAGGCAGTGGATTTGATAAACGAGATTAAATGCTGGTACCGTTCTGCTCTTATTTGATCACAAACTAGTGTTCGTGCGAGAAGTTCTACTCAGAGGTGGTTATGGAGTTCGTGTCCAGCCAAGTTTTTTCTCTTTATAAAGCTCTCTGACCTAAATTGACTCAAAAATCTAAATGTCTGAGCAGTTTCTCTCATGTGTAGCCTCTTTGAAAGTGCATAACCGATCCTACATGTGCAGACTTCCATGTGTTTTTTTGTGTGTAACCAAAAGCAAATTAAAGTAAAAGGCACCCAGCCAGCAGCATGTCCTGTAGAAATCATTCCCCCCGGAGAACATTAAAACAATGGCATTCTGACTAAAGTACCAGGAATGAGAGCTTGCACGTCACTGCAGTGTATTGCTGGATGTTGATGCTTCGCGCTGCTATAAAAGTTGAACCAGACTCGCCCTGCATTTTTTCTCAGGAGCTAATGCAGTAATCTTTTTAAAAATAAATGACTGCATTTTTGATTCAGCACTACTGCCTGTCTGACTGCAGCCTGAAGATGTAAAGCTTGCTTTCAGAATGCTGCGAGGCTCTGCATAGCCGCACAGGTGTTTTCAGTTACTTGAGCTCATTAGACTGCTGCTCAGGGTGAAGTTGGACAGAACCTGGATTTATGTGAGGTGGCCAGACTCTGTATTAATGTGTGCGCTCCAAACCCCGACTGACACACTCCCAATTTGAGCCAGGTGCTTTCCTTTTGATTTCAGCTAAGCACACAAAGCAGCCCATGTCTCTGACAGCTCTGTAAATTAATCACAATGCCGTGTGCCAACATCAGCTAAACAATACAGACAAATAGGAAAATTCGTTGATTAAACATCAAATCTGCTGTTTTACCAGATGCCTGCACAGCTTTTAGTTGAGTTTCTCAGCCGCTGCCACCAAAATTGCAGTTTAGAGTAGTAGAAGTGAACAAACGTGAAGTAAATTTCAACCTTTACAGATCACTGATGGCTATTGCTTCTCACGGCCTTTGCTTTTTAGTAGTAGTATCATTTCAAACTATAGTGTCTGGTCTATATTATTTAAAGCATCTCATGTTACGGTAGTGTCTGCCTTCGTGCAACATGACCTGGATTAGAATAGAGTTGATACGTTTGGCTCGATAAAGTGGCAGCCAGCAAAAGCACAGTTGAAGCAATATTGTTAGTCAGTGAATTGGAATCTGAATCGACTTGGCGAAAATATCTAATTGCAGCTTTTTGGATAAGTAATGGTATTGCAGTTTGTTTTACATCTAATTTCTTAAAGCTACAGTTCAATATTTACAGTGTAATAGATTTAAAACACACACATTACTGCATAGAGGTGACTGTGTTCATTTAAATAAAGAAAGTAATAAAGAATAAAACAATTCCATTAAGAAGGAGTAATAACTTTTCTGTCTCTGACATGGAAATAAGTAGGTCATTCTCTTATGGTTAAGGAGCAGCATCTAAGTATTACACATTCTGCAAGTGCAAGTTAAATGAAGTGACAATGATTTTTTTTTAAATGCTTTGTTTCAAATCTCTATTGTGATAGGAAATCTATTGATTTTTCAGCCCTTCTCTGACCTTTTGCATGTCTGGATGGAACTGTGTTTGTATGATTGCTAACTGCTACTTTTTGTCCAAATGCACAGGAAAAGCTCCAAGGTTGACAATCTGCTGTTCAAAGTGGAAAAGATGAGAGGTGAACAGGAGACTCTCAGGTAAGCGCTCCATGCTGCTGGACCATCTGCTTTCCATTAGAGTTGCTAGAGAGCATTCAGCATGTCTCTGCCAAAGACCGTTTCTGGTTGACACCAAAAATAGCCGTACTTTTCTGTAACTGCTGTTCTGAGAATGTGAACCTAATCCAAATGTAATCAAACATAACAGCACCTGTTGAGATATAAAGGAAACATCTCAGAGCTCTTCTGTGTGTTTTTTCTTACAGCTTGGCCTCTAATCTGCAGCTCACATTCACTGGCTTCTTTCATAAAGCTGGTAGGTTTGTCTTCCTTTGGTTCTTGTCACATATTGTTATCTTTTCCGGTCTTTCCATAGAGTTCAGTGTGACTTACAGGAAGCCTTTTATCTTGCTTTGTGTTTGTGTGTTCAGGAAAACCATCTCAGGACAGTGAGAATGAGCAGAACTCCGTGTCTCTGGAGGTGCTGCTGGTTAAAGTCTGCCACAAGAAGAGGAAGGTGTGTGTATGTCATGGATGCTGATGTGAAAATTGATAATAATGTTGTACAATGTCTATGTGTAAATGCATCTGAAAATGTCTTCTCCTGCCTTCTGTGTAGGATGTCAGCTGTCCAGTGAAGCAGGTCCCTACAGGGAAGAAGCAGGTTCCTCTGAATCCAGACACGAGTGCTGGAGTCCAGCCTAAGGCAGGTTCCTTCCCCTCCCTGCTGGTCCCCAGCAGTGAGTTTGAACCCAGCAACTCTCACATGGTCAAGTCTTACTCATTGCTCTTTAGAGTATCAAGGCCTGGATGTCCCCGAACCCAGATCAACGGCTTGGCCAATGGAGAGAATCACCACAGCAGAGGTGAGCAGAGACTTGGAGACTCCTCACACTTGGTCATGTTGGTCAGGGTTGTTCTGGTTTATTTCAGCATTATTTTCATAGTTTGGACTGAATGAAATTGAGATAAAGTTAAAAGTCTTCTCATTTATTTTGTCTACACTAAACATGACACCTGTTGCATCTGTGTGTATCCAGAGAGTAAAAGCCTTCCTTTGTTGCTTCTGCTCTCAGTGAGGTTTCTTCCTCATTATTTCTTTTCATTATGCATGTTGGCAGTCTTTAGTGGAGGGTGTCATACGCTCTTGGTGGATTACATAAATAACACTGACTCGTCGGTGGAGGCTTCAGCCTTTGCTCTCATCATTTAATAAAAGCTAAAATAGTATTTATAGCTGTTGGCTAACATCACTCTATGACCTTAGATGCAGCTTTTACTAACTGGTCTCTAGACTGTCAGTGTCATGAAAATCTTCTATTATTTTAAGCAATTCAGCAATTAACTGGTTGAATTCAAGGTTAAGTTTACTGATATAATTTGATGGCCAAAACTGTTAAACTAAGGCCGGACTTAATATTATTAAAAAATAATCATAAGTTTCTTTTTTTTCTTGACATTGTGTGAATTTGCTCTGAGTGTGATACCCACAGTGTTATTGGGCACTTTGCTAAGCCAGGATACACTGATTAGGTTTTTAAATTCTAAGAAACAGCTTGAATCCTGTGTAACGGATGAGAGGTTCATGTCATTGTGTGTCTGCTTCAGATTTTTCAGAGGAAGTTGTGAACAGGAAGAGGAGGAGCTCCTCTCTCAGGGAGGAGGGAGAAACCACATTTGTGGCTCAGATGACTGTCTTTGATAAAAACAGGTGAAACACACTCACACATTCCGACTGACACACAAAGTGTCAACTTCTGACACACGGGGGGAGAAAAAAAGTGTTGTTTCAGTCTTTGTGTTGCAGAAGTGTGAAGGTGTTGTATACTTGTGTGTGCAGACGTCTGCAGCTGTTAGATGGGGAGTATGAGGTGTCCATGCAAGAGATGGAGGAGTGTCCCGTCAATAAGAAGAGGGCGACCTGGGAGACCATCCTGGACGGAAAGGTGTGTGTTTGTGTGTGAATGTATGAAGGTAATTCCAGACCAAGCATAAATTTACATGCAAGATATTTGCACAGAACCAAGCAGGTAGTTAAATCCTTTCGTCTTGCACATCCAAGATCATTTCATGCGATACAAATAAACTTGCAGAGGGGTGTCTCCTTTCTAAAGATTAGCTGTCTGCCACAAATGAGCCTTTGATCAATGAAATCTAAACCTGTTTATTGATTATTTCTCACCCTTATTGTTCTGCATTATATGTCCTCACTGTACTGACACCACCCATAACTTAAGAAACTGTTGCGATGGGCTGAACAATCAGGTGACTAAATGCTCTTCTTCTGCAGCGTTTGCCTCCGTTTGAGAGTTTCTCTCAGGGTCCGACCCTCCAGTTCACCCTGCGCTGGACCAGCGACTCCACCGATCGATCCACTGCACCTGTAGCTAAACCGCTGGCCACCCGCAACTCTGAAACCAACCAGGACTCCCGACCCAGCACCCTAAGAGCCACACACACGCTGGGTGAGCAAGACTTAGCAACACTATAAACAAACCATGTGTTTAAGTCTGTGTAGTAAAATTAGTAGTGAAAGTGATGCTGATTATCTTGATTAATCTGAGTGATGCTGTTTTTCTCTGCAGCTGTTAAAGAATCCTTAAATGCAGACGTGCAAACCAGAAGAGAACAAATCTCAGCTGAGCCTCGACAGAAACTACGAATCTTCTACCAGGTCAGAGGCTCACCTGATATCTGCACTGCACACTTGACTAATGTTTGATCCTATCACAGGTTTATCACAGTTACGTCGTCAGGGTTGATGACACTTCTCCAGAATTTTGGGTCAAAAGCTTTAAAATCTAAATAGAGATCAGAAAAGGGCCATATTCCATTTTTGTAAATTCAGACATGGGCAATCCAGCAATCGTGCACACTAAAGCTGTGGTTTTAAACATAAGTGATACTGATAACTTGTTTCATTAGCATCAGTGCTTTTAGTGGAAATATATTCTGCAGTGTAATTCTTTTACTCAGATGTCATGATTGAATGATTCTGACTTATTCTCACTGAGGAACAACTGGTTTCTCAATAGCTACCACGTCAGCCTCTGCACAGGAATAATTCAGCAGCAGCTCTCTCTCATTAACTGCCTCTGTGTTTGTGTCCAGTTCCAATACAACAACAACACGCGGCAGCAGACCGAGGCCAGAGACGACCTCCACTGTCCCTGGTGCACCCTGAACTGCAGGAAGCTGTACAGTCTGCTCAAACACCTCAAACTGTCCCACTCCCGCTTCATCTTCAACTACGTGGTGAGACAGACACACGCTGACTTTCTGGGGAAGGAATGACTTTGTCTGTGTTAATGTTTATAAAGAACAGCTGATATTCTTTCCATCAGGTTAACACATATGGTTAAATTAAATATATTTTAATGGGGGCATGTTCCTAAAATGTATAGTTCTTTGAGCTGAAAAAATACTTCCAAATTTATTGAGGACTTTACCTATTTTATGTTCAGTTGCTACAGTTTCTGACTAATGCTTTATCACTGCCTCATGCAAGCAATCATGCACTTGAGCATTAGTAATAAGATTAATCTTTATTTGTAGAGCACTTTTCCAAACTCTCGTTACAAAACGCTTCTCAAACAAAACAGGTGAATAAATACAGAATGAAAAAACGTCAGTAATGAGCTTTTAAACATAAAAGCAGATTCATAAATCAAGTAAAACCTGGAAAGGCTCTCTGATAACAGTATATTTAAAAAAAAAAGATTAAAACGAGGTCACTGACTGCTGACCTGATTTCCTCAGGCAGTTTGTTCCATAGCTTCAGGCTTCTGACTACAAATGCTGCGTCATCTCCAGTTTTCAGCTGAACCACAGGAACACATTAAAAAAACAATATAGCACAGACAGAGGCAGTGATAAAGCATTAATAATTCAACATTAACATCATAAACTTGTTTCTGGTATATTGATTTGTCAACATCTCCAATCATCCCAGCCCTCCTGATCATGACTCTATACTTTACTATGCTCACATACATATTGAGGTATTGTAGACTAATCAGATTTTTGGTCTTTATGATATTCGGCAGCCCCATCCTAAAGGAGCAAAGGTCGAGGTCTCCATCAACGAGTCTTACGATGGTTCGTATGCAGGAAACCCTCAGGACATCCACAGCCAGCCGGGCTTTGCCTTCAGCAGGAACGGCCCCGTGAAGAGGACCGCTGTTACCCACATTCTGGCCTGCAGGTACCACTCACTTTCACTTTTTATTTATTTACATCCTGCCAAGAGTGCCAAGAATATCGGAGGATCTAACTTCTGTTCTCCTGGCTTGTCTGATCAGACCAAAGAGGACAAAGCCAAGTCTTTCTGAGTTCTTGGAGTCAGAGGATGGCGATCGGGAGCAGCAGAGGACGTACATCAGTGGACACAACCGCCTGTACTTCCACAGCGACTGCTGCCTGCCGCTCAGGCCTCAGGAGATGGAAGTGGACAGTGAGGATGAGAGGGACCCTGATTGGCTGAAAGAGAAGACTGTTAAGGTCAGTTACAGCTGAACAAACCAAGACATGGACACTCCTCACAGAGTTTTTCCTGCATAGAGGAATTTTTGGCATGCCTCCAAAAGGAGGTTTCAAGCCAGTGCCAAAGAAAAATCTGCAGCACGACAGCGATAAAAACTGAGAATAATTGGCATGTTATTCAAGCATAATAGATTTTTTTGCTGATCAAATTATCAGAAATACCAAGAAAACACAGATTTCTATCAAATAAGGTAAGACGGACTCCTTGCCTTTTTTGTATCGTGCTTACTGTGTGTCATCACCCCATAAGGGCACATTCTAAGCCAGAAAACAACCTGATAGAGACGTGACATGATATCTGCACAGCCGCTGCTTCAATTCACCAATTACCACTTTGTCTGTGTATGCACGATCAGTTGATTGACTGAAAGTTACTTGGAAACAATTAATCATTATTTATCGAGTAAAAATGCCAAACATGCTAATTCTAGTGTCTGAAAAGTGAGGTTTGCTCTTTTTACACAGAGTATTTGTGAGTTTAGGTTGTTGGTCAGACAAAACAGCCAGTTTGAAGGTGTCACATTGGGCCTTCTCAAGCAGCCCCCCTCCCCCTCCATCACAGAGTGTAAATCTGTTTGTCGTCACAGCTGAATGAAGCACCCGCCTTTAAGGTGTCAGGTATAAATACAGGTGAGCTTCAGGATAAACTTCCCTCTCTGTGGCAGAAATGTGCAGAAAAATACAATCGACTCTTAAGTTTCTTTTTCTTGTCACCATCTTCTCATTAACTCTGATAAGCTGCTTGTTTTTTGCAACAGCGTAAATATACTGGAACATTAAATGACCATGTCTACTGTTTTCTAGACTAGAGAAGGGTGTTTCTGATGCTGTATAGTGTGCTGTACGTTGTTGTGTTCCCGTATTGCTGTTATGTAAAGTTTGCTTGTCTTCATGTTAAACTTGGAACAACATCAATCTAGATCCTGTGTAAACACTGCCTCTCATTGCAGCAAATCGAGGAGTTCACTGACGTCAACGAGGGGGAGAAGGAGATCATGAAGCTGTGGAACCTTCACGTCATGAAGCACGGGTGTGTATTTAGTAGGATGTAACGTTCATTTCTCTCTCACTGTAGAGCGCACAGCTTTTGTCAGGAGAAAAATCTGATTCTGGTTTAATGATGAATTAAAGTAAATAAAAACTAATTCTTGTGCTAATTCTAACATTCAACCATGTGTTCTGTGTGAGAGAATAACTCCCTTTGCCTTCGACTTTGGGCTTTGTAAGTCTGCAGACTTTTCATATGCAACACACTAGAAGAAGAAGAAAAACCCCAAAAAGCATCATATGAGCTCTTAGATTGCTGTTAACTCAGATTCATATGTTAAGTCTTCCTGATTCTTCTGTCCTCCTTCCAGCTTCATAGCAGACAACCAGATGAACGAGGCCTGCCGGGTGTTTGCTGAAAACCACGCCGCCGTCATCGTCAAACACAACCTTTGTCGCAACTTCCTGCTGCACATGATCAGCATGCACGACTTCAACCTGATCGGCACTCAGACCATCGACCAGGCCATGGCCAGACTCCGCCTCCTCCAGAGCCGGGCAGCTCACACAGACGGAGACAGGGAGGACGAGGACGACGAAGAAGAAGAAGAAGACTGGGAGACGGCCGTGGAGTCCCAGCCGGAGCTGGACCCCGATCCTGATCCTGATCTGTCCGAGTATAAAGCCTGGAGCGATGAGACGAGCAACGGCTTCCTGGAGAATGGAAGCCAGCAGGAGGAGGGGAGCTGAGGAGCTGCGACAGAACAGCCAAGCAGAACATCTCGGCTTGATTTTAAACTGACTGCTCAATCAGACAAATAGGACAGAAAACTAAACTGAGGCCTGAGGCGACAGACAAGCAGGTGTCAAACACACACACACAGGTTACTACAGGGATAACGTCTTCAAAGGCAGTTACATCAGGAACAAGATGAACTTTTAATCTCAGAAGTCATTTGTTCTCCACTTTTTCACACATTTGAGTCGAAGAGACACTTCAGAGGCGCTAAAAGTCTCAACTTGTTAAAAACTTGAAGCTTTGAATTATCAATATTTTTTCGTGTTTTTCCACGTTGTGTGTCCTGATGCTGTATATGTATCAGAGTTTTAGCTCTGAAACTCAAAGGTGCTGCAGTTGCTGTGTCGTTTCTTTATGTTTCCAGCCAACCAAGTTTATTTGAAACTATGGAGTGAGCACGAAACAAATTCAGTCTTTACTCTAGGTGTGTGGAGTAAGGGTCGGCCGATACAATGGTTTTCTCCACTGTAATCTCTCAATTCCGCTAACTACTGATTTGATTTCATTTGTTTAGGACTTTGGGATCTTCAGTGACAGATTAATCCATATCCAGTACTGTATTTGCATGCTCCAATGCTACTTTTCTTCAGCTTCAATACGTCGCCCACACACAAGAATTCATCCTGACCAGTAGTTTGATGACCGTTTATTTTGTGTTCACTCCATAGTTCAGTTAACAAACCTCAGATGGGATCGTCTTCCTCAGTGTGAAGCATCAATCAGTGACCTTGCAGGCACGCTCAGCTCCACCAAAGGTTTTCTTTTTCTTACAGAGTGTGTTGACATGCTCATTGGTTTCTCGGTTAGCAGTCACAAGTGTGATCAGGTCTCTGTACCTCAACAGTCCACATGAATCTACTTCAGTTTCCAGCAGCCGTTTCTCTTCTCTTTTTTGAAGACCTTGACTCTGGTGTGCATGTACACACGTCAGTACAGATTTTTTTAAACTACTGGTGCTAGATGTTTGTATTCCTCAGAAACCTTCACTTCGATGCAGCTCTGCTCCTTTCTTACAGCGACCCCTGGTGCCAGCATTCGCAGACTTGGCATTTTCCTCTTTGTTATAATGCAGCTCTGCTCTTCTGATCCCAGGACTACAAACAGACACTTCACGCTCCGCCTCCTTTAAGATTCAACAATGCAGAATTGTGAAATCTGAACACAACACGAGCATAACCTGTTACTCTTTTTTGAAGTCTGTTGAACACATGCTGAGTTTTGTATCTGTGAGGCCACACTCACTATGAAACAGCTATTTGTATTAATTGAACATGGCTGCAAATGACGATTATTTCATTGTAGAATAATCTGTTGGTTAGTTGTTTGGTTTATAAAATGTGACAAAAGGTGATTGTTGCCCAAAATGACGTCCACAAATCAAAGATAATTAATTTACTGTCATAGTGGAGTTTATCCAGGTGCTGCCTCCGGTTCATTTTGATTCATTATGAACTGAATAATGTGAGGTTTTTGGACTACTTCTCTCAGATGCACACGCTCTGCGGATCTGCATTTTCTGTGTTGATGAGGTGAAAATCTAGTCATCCAGACAGACCACATGTTAAAAGAGGCAACCAACACTCACTGGAGCTGAACAAGGTGCTGTTTTTTTCCTTGTGTTGTTTCTGCACCTGTTATGTACATAAGACTCTGTTAAATTAGGTGTAAAGAATTAGCTTTGGAATATGGTTGTTTGGAGACCTGAACACCAGCCAAGAGGTTTTGTTAGTTTCTTAGTTTACACACCAAAGGGGATTCCTTCGCTGCAGATTTCTCCGCTCTTGTTTCGTGTCTCATGTTTAAAAAAAGAAAGAAAAAAAAAGATTTCTGCAAAGCAGACTCAGGCTGCATCTCTGGACCATCTGACCCAGGATCCTCACTGCCTTTAAATCATCTGAGGTTCAACAGTGAGCAAAAAGCACAGTCCAGATACTGCCTTACAGTTGACCGCTCCATTTTGAACAGATTGTATGCAGTATGATCCTCCAGATGTAGCCAGCTGTTAGGACTGGCACTGCCACAGAAATATTTCGAGCTTTGATGGGATTAGTTGGGTTTATTTCTTGTATTGTGGCCCTGCTCTTTTAAAAGCTTTACATCAGTCTGATGGTGACAAATCCAGCCTGCAAGAATCTGCTTTGCTGCAGGAATTCAGAGCCATTTGGGTTCACGTGTGACAGTTCTGTGACAGAGCACTTTCTGGTTTCAGTGGAGCCCGCTGTAGATTTTCTTTTTTTTGTTCATTCACAAGACCAGCAGCATTTTGCACAAGATGGGAGGAGCCATGTCAAGAAAACAAGACTTTTCTTCAACAATAATGTAAAACCAGCTTGACAATATGAACATTTGAGGCAAGTCAGATTGGTTTTCTATTAAAAGAACCATTTTGTAATATCGATGAGAACGTGGTCAAATTCTTTGATTATCATTTCATCCATTACGTGTACCAAATTCACTTTTAGCCCATTTTACTGCCTTGAACCAGATTTTGCATTATCTATACTCCTGCATAATTATTAATAATTCCCTCACAGCTAGAAGATCCCTGGTTCGGGTCACGGCCTGGGTTCTTTCTGTGTGGAGTTTGCATGTTCTTCCTGTGCAGTGTGGGTTCTCACCAGGTGCTCTGACTTCCTCACACAGTCCAAAGACATGAGGTTAATTGGTGATTCTAAATTGTCTGCAGGTGTGAATGTGAGTGTGTTTGGAGTGTGACAGACTGGGTGTCCCCTGCCTTCATTCCAAGTCAGCTAGGATAGACTCCAGCCACCCCAACAACCCTAAAGAAGATAAAGCAGTGTATAGGAAATGGATGGATGGATATTAGCAGGACCATATTCAGGTATTTTGTCAAATCACTTTGAATGCTTAAGTTATTTGGGATCACATTCAGAAAATTGTAAAGGTGAAGAAAAAACATTAACCCTGTTTAATATTAACATTTAACACTTGAGTGCTATTTTTTTAAAAATGCACAGAGGTCCTTCAAAAATGTCTGTCAAAAAAACTGACATAAAAATGTTTTACATTATTTTCCACTTTCACCGAGTACATTTTTCACCAACATTATCCCTGATCATACTAAATATTCATTCATTATCAGGATTTGAACCTGTTAAATGCCAGTTTGTTTACATTACATCACTCCTGTATTTAATGAAAAAACAAAACATTATTTCCCATATAATAAATTCTAAGGATGTTTTTAGGATGATCATAATCTGGGATATATCAGTGATTAGCGACACTGATTTTGATACATTGTTTTTTGTACTGCAACATATTCATAAAAGTTGCGACAATGTATTGTGTTATACCTTCAGTTAAATGTACCATTAGAAAATTTGGATTCATGTAGGCAGTACTTTGATGAGAGCTCAGAGAAAGAACTGCAACAAAGATTTCCCCTCATTAGGATCACAATGACTTTTTATTGAACAAAATGTGAAGGATGCAGCAGTGAACACAAATGCAATGCAAAGGTTTGACCAGCAGATGTCACTGTTGTGTCAGACGCACAAACAGTTGCTCAAGTCACCAGTTTTTCCTCCTTCAGAGGAGAAGAAGTCTATTCTGAGGTTCGCTGGTTTCAGGACATTTGTACCATCAACTAGATCCAATCCTGGATCTCACTGTCCTCAGTCCAGCAGAAAAACAAGAAAACATCAGTGAAACAACAAAAAGCTGTGCTGACTTGATCAGGATGATAAACATCTGCTGATAAGACGAGGCTGGGCGCCTGAAATGAAAAATAAAAGCACAACAGACGGTGGTGATGAACGTATCCCATGACAGTCCTCCACCACTGAAGTCTTCCTATGTTATCAAGAATAGTCCATAAAGTGTGCAGGACAAACATCCACTGATGTTCATCCTCATTTCAGATTTGCACATTAAAAAACTAACAGCTACATGTTGTAAAAACATCACAGAACAACAGGAGTCACGTCTTCCATCGCTGTTGTAATCTTGACCTCATGTTTGTCCAGATCTTGTAAAAGTTAACAGATTTGTAAAGATTTTTGGACCCTCCACTCCGCCAGAGACAAAAAAAACAAAAAACAAACAACAGAATAAAACTTACAGTAGACAGAAAGAGAAGACAAATAAACTCATAAATATGATGGACAGCCAGGACAGAGCACCATCCTGTACCAGAGTTAAATCACTCTGATCTGGAGCTCACAGTGATTTAAAACTAGAAAGTTTTTTAAATACCCAGAAAATATCTGCAGCCAATAAAAAATGCTCTCAATAGCGACAGCTTTGCGTGCTTTAGCTGATGATGATAACAGTTGGCATGCTCAAAAGTGAAGCTGTGGTGGTGCGACCAAAATAAAAGACTTAATCGCTGTGCTTTAATATCGACCTCACACTTTTGTTGTTTAACCAGACACAAAAGTAAGAAACATGTTTTCGAGTGACTGCTGCATCATTAACCCCTCTCTCTAATGCCCCCTGCTGGCCATGTCTTTCTAAACAATTTGTATCTATTAATTTGTCATCCTGATTGTTCATACTGTAAATTGCAGCACTGACGTTTCTTGTACTGTTTACTATGCTCAAGACGTTTTAGTCTGAATCAGAGGTCTGTGTGATCAGTTCCTCCACATCCACATGCATGAATAACTTATATTTGTGCTCCTTAAACTTTAAACACTCCTCCCCACCACTAACACATTTGTGAATACTGTTAGGATTGTCGCTGCAGGAAGCTTAAAAAGCAAAGTAATAGCTTGATTAATGTAAGGAACAGTTCAACAAAACACAAATCTCTGAAGCCTGGAGCAACGATCTGTCTGCCAAGAAGTCTGAGTGATCAGCTGCATGAACTCAGATACACAAGTTAATAAGATATTTTCCCTCTTTGAGGAGACAGTGGTCTTTTCAAGGATTTAATTCAAACATTATCTAAGGACAAAAAGCCATTGTCCACAAAGCATCTCATGTTATCCCAGAAATAATCTAAAACTCTATCTGAATTACAACCACATGAGCTGCAGTCTAAAGATAGTCAGGAAATAAAAGTAAATAATATGAATGTAAAGCTGAGTCCTCTGTTGGTTTTCGAGTCTCCGTGTGTCATTATATCTGAAGACATATTGCTTTTCAGCTTTTTCTACACAAAAGCGTTGCTCCACTGAGCCTTTCAGCTTCAAACCCCCTCCAGAAATTCCCTAAGCTTAAGCTGTGTTTGGCTCAGAGGTCAGAGGAGTCACAGCTCAACTGCTTGCAGGAAGAAGTTGCACAAAAATGACATTACCAGATAAAATGCAATAGCAATGTTTCTCTCAGAATATCGAAACCAGACAAATGCAGCCTTGAATCCACAAATTCACCCCTGAGCTACAGACTGAAAATTCTCAGGTTGGTTTGTGTTTTTAGTGAACTGTTCCTTTAAACTTCTGACAATTGAGTTTTAGAAGCTCCAAGAGGAGAAGTGACTTTCACAGTAATGGTTTTTGATATGATAAAAAATAAAATCAGACAAGCAGGTTAAGCTGTTAAAACATTTAAAGAGGCCTTCTGCCTTTGTGTGTCCTTACAGGCTGTGTTCTTCTTCTACAAGCTCTCTAACTGCTACTACACCTAAATTAAGACAATGCATAGATGAACGATCGGTGAAAACTCTCCCCACAGCGAGAAAAAAAAGCTGTAAACATTGCCCAACCTTGTAAGGTGGTCTGGGAATCAAAGTAAAACACATTAAGAGTTAAGAAGCTGTCATGAACATAGAGATCACCCCTCCAACAAAGGTCCCTGAAGGCTGAGGAAGAGCTGCATCGCTGACAGGACTCTCAAAACGCCTGGACTCATCTGGACAAATCACATTTCCTCCTAGAGAGTTTACAGAAACTATGTTGGTGGTGATCCATTAATCCAAATGTTTAATGTTTTGCTGTGGAAACCACACACTTCAAACATTATCTACTTGGCATACACACTTGCAAGTAAGCACAGATTATTCTTCTACTATGACTGTAATTTAGAACCTGGCTAGTTTATTTTATACATTTCTAATGATATTATTTGTCATAGCAGGTTAATAATGTCCCGTTGTCACAGGAATTTTCCATGTCTGGAAAGATCCATGACAGAAGTGCAGATTCTGTGAAGTTGCCGATGTGGAAAAATGTGTGAAAGTTAGTGGCTGTCACTTGAATGAAATTCTTGGGAGAAATGTCAGATTTTTCCTTGTTTTTCCAGATGTTGCAGCCACCGTGTGAGTGCCTCAGATGTGAGAGGAAAAGGAACGGAAGAGAAACTCAAGATAACAGAGCCTGGGTGAGGGGCTCCTAAACGCAGGAGGATCCATCCTTTTAAAACTGAGCCCTTAAAACACCAGCACCTTCCAGCCGGAGTGGACAAAGCAGCAGCCGAAGAAGAGGCAGTCCACCGCCTGGTCCACCAGCCAATCAAACACCACCTCCCGGTTCCCTGAGCCGATGGTCACCCTCAGCTTGAAGTTGCCGCCGTCGCTCAGGTTATTGTTGTTGACGGGGAACAGGTTCACCACCTCCATGTCAAAGGTCACGGCGGAGCCAACAGTGACGGCTGGCAGCTGGTTGGTCATCTCTTTACCATTGACATAAACGGCACCTGAGAGGAGAAACGAAGATACACAACTGTTACAGGAGCAATTCAATAGTTTTACATACTTGTACACATATTTACATTATTACATCAAGAGCAAATTCAAATACATTAAAAAGTTACATTTGATGACTTAAAATCACAAAGAGAGACGAGAGAGAGAAAGAAGAGACTTATTTATTGTCAAAAAGTAATGTGGGATTCTAGAGCTTTCTTTGTGCAGTTTGGTTGACCTAAAATAGACATTTGCACAACTGTCACATGCAATAGAACAGTAAATGCATAGTTTTAACATTGGTATTATTAAATAATGCAGTTATTCAGTTTAGTTTCTATAATAACATCAACAAATTGTTACAAAAGCAAAGTGCTTGCTGCCCCAAATACTCACCGAAGCATCCAATGTGAAATAATCTGCCGCTAAAAATAGTTCCAAACCAACGATTACGCAATTTTTTTCCTGTTTTGAGTGATGTTTGCTAAAAGCTACAGTGGCCTGCTGCCTTAGGAGATAACTGTGCCTTTTCCAAAAAAATGAAGCCATATATTTGTGAGCTGTTTTTCAAATTACATCTTCCATGACGGACCAGGGAAGCCAGAAAAGTACTGAGAGACTTTTCTTGGGATTTTGATCACATGCAAGATTGCACAGAAGATCAAGTGGTATATATAATGCACAATAATGCACTCATAACATCTAAACTAATAAGGAACTAATCAGACGGTCCAAATAGCTAATAGCTTAGTGTATTTAGGATTTCCTTCACAGAAAATTCTGTCCATGTGTGATGACGATGTAACGACTATTTTTTTAAAAAGCCTTCCTCAAACTGCTTTAAACAACCGGCAGTACGTTGCTTATGCATGTTTATTTGTTAATGTGAATGCATGCAGTTTAGACTTGTGCTGTGTTGAAAGTGATATGGAAATGTTACTAGTTCCAACCTAGTGACATTTATGGAAGAGTGCTCAGGGAGCTCAGTCAGACATAAAGCAGACACAGTCAGATGCTATCAGATTAATGGAAATGAGTGCATATCTGAATGGGACTACTGTGTTTTGAATGAAGCAGGATTGAATTCAGCTCAACCTGTCTGTGTCAGCGTACCATTTGTTGAAATGCAGACGGCCTGGTCTCTCTGAAGTGACTCCCCGCCGTCGCTGCCAATGCACACACCAAGACCATCCCTTCGATCCATCTGACCTGCTGCAGAGATCCTACACACACACACACACACAAAATATTTCACAGTAAGTCCAGGAATCCAGGAGGAAAGTGTGAAGATGTTCATGTCTAAATGTATCCCGTGTGTCTGTGAGGGTGTGTGAACATACTTGAAGGTCAGCGTCTGGCCACAGAAGTAGGTGGGGGCGTTGGAGTAGAGGACGGGGCAGCGAGACTGGGAGGAATCATTTCGCAGGGCGATGTTTCTCCTGCTGCTCAAGATGTAGCCCTCCGTCGCTGAACGCCACTCTGGATAACAGTTGATTGACAAATGTGGTTTTAGGGCTTTGCATTTTTTGGATTGTTTGACACCTTTTTGTAGAGGGATCTCCCAATACACAGGGTCTGAAGCAACAGCTCAGCACTTTATAAAGTTACAGAGCAGCCCTCAGTGGGTCAGATAACAAGTCTACACCTACCGTGTGCTGCCAGTGTGGTGTATCCTGTCTGTGGGATGCTCCAGGGGCTCCACTCAGTGCGACCCTCCCCACGGGCGCAGACCCTGAATAGATAATCGATGTGAGGGTCCAGGTGGAGGACCAAGAACTCGCAGTCCCGACCAATGTAGGCGTCATCATACTGGCTTCCCCCGCTGCCAGACCGCCGGTACTGCAGCCGATAATCTGCTGCTGCAAAGTCCTCGTCCACCTGATGAACAAATAATATTCACAGCTTCATTTAAAATACAAAACGCAGTTACAGTACATGTTCACTACATATGAGAGCAGCATCTCTGCACTGACCTTACACCAGCGGACAAAGATGCTACCCGGTCTCTCCTGCAGCTCTTCTATCTGAACAGGTGGGTGGGAGGAGACGGAGCCGTGGCGGGACACCCGTTCTCTCAGCATGCCCAGCAGGGAGTCATCTAGCTGGGCTGAAACACTCGGCACATCCACCAACGCTGGTACCTCTGGCAGGCTGGAAGACACACAAAAGACAGAGTGGAATCTCTGCACACCGGTAATATAAACACACCTTTTCTGTATTCTCATCATGGAATACTGTTGCACATGACAGCCAATTTGTGTTTCCTAATAGATGGAAACACCTGCAGCCAAAATGTCTCTCCTACCTGTCCAGTTGGATGTGCATGGCCTTCTTTGTAAAACTGCCCAGTTTGTCCTCCTTCTCTCCAAGACCACAGCGCAGAGCTGCTTCTCCTGTAGAGAGAGATTACGACACTTTGTTTATCAGAAGTAGGAATCATGTTTTGTATAACCAACATGCAAAACCCAACAATGCTTAATGTACTATCGCATAAAAACAGCCAAATGCTGCAGCTAACAAGTAGGAATTAACTTGTGTGTCCTCCTTCCTGAAAAAAATGAATGTTTTGCAGATGTGTTGGTGGTGTCCGTCCAACAATAGAGTTGTATGTGTTGTATTTGTCAAACCAACCCTCTCTCAGCAGCTCATCAGCCTGGCCCACACCGTGCTCAATGAGACTCTGACAGTCATCCAGCGGCTTGATGCTGTCGGCCTCGATGGTGTCCACTTCAGCCAGCAGGGTGGTCAGTCGCTCTGTCAGCAGTCGAGTCGCTGCTGCCTGCAGCTCTGCGAAGTGCCTCCGGAGGGCCTCGCGAGCCTGACCTGAGCTGCCTCGAACCTAAAGAACAGAAGAAAGAGGAAGAAGATAACACAGGTGAGGATGTGAGCCTGTAAAGGAACATTGTGACTAAGCCCTTTTAGTCTGAGATGTGGTATCTACACTTAAGTCATTTCACATTTAAATAAGTTCTCCAACCATTTTCCTCTACTTATAGAGAGTTATGGTGAAAATGTGTTTTAGCCCACTGTTTCTCACTATTATTTTCTGATGAGTGATAAAAACAGATATCCAAAATCCCCTGGTAAAAACTATTTGACTCTAATATGTCAGCAAAATAAAACGTGAATTTTTAATTTGGCTTCATCCAATGTTCAGATTTCTTTTCTGAAAATGAAGGCAAATGAATGCTCCCCAGAGGATGAACCCCTCCCATCATGGGTCTCTACCAAAACATTTAAGTTTTCATCACTTATAAAGCTCCATAAGTCATGTGGTTGGTTCTGCTGTCACTAGTGTTGTTACCATCATCATTAGCACCACCACAACTACTATTATTACATGTTATACTATATACAGTGCTAGCACAGCCTCACTGACAAGTAGCTTGTCAGGAAGCTTGCTGGTTGTCATCTGCTGTGGAGGTCAGGTTTCAGTTCCTATTTGCAAAACACACTTTCAGACACACATACACACACACACACACACACACACACACACACACAGACCCAAGGATTTCACAATGAATATACAGAGAGATAGCAGGAAACGGAAGGCTGATTGACAACTGCAGCACTGATAAAGCAGGGACAGTATGACTATGAGAATGGAAACACACGCCAGGCTTTTTCCAGAATGCACACTGATTGTTGTGTATGAGTGTGTATGTATGGAGCAGACGCAGGGCACTTCCTGGTGATTATCAGTACGACACAGACAAGCACTGATCATTATTTTGGCATTTGTAAAATAATAGTCTAAAAATATGACCAGACATTGTCAAACTATTTTTCTAACATGGGAGGAGATGATGCGACATCAGGCAGAGCAGAAAGAGTTTTCCAAAATGTTTGGACGACTCCTCTTACAAAGGCAAGATGTTGCAGTGATAGTATTGTCTGAGATTTCTCACACACACACACACACATTCTGGTATCTTCTTTCTTATTCTCATTGTGTGTTGTGGTGTGTAATGTTTCCTGGATTCCTTTAATCTGGTGGTGAGCCATTCCTTCTGTGGGAAAGTTGAGGGTCATGGGAAAAAAAAGAAAAACTACCACCACTGCTCGAGCCAAGATAATGTGCGATGGAACAGCTGGGACTGGGTGGAGGGAGTCTCAGTCACACAAACCGATATTAAAATGCGATCTGTATCCGGATAATTGGTCAGGATAAGGAAAAATGTATGAAGATGCAAAGTTTAAATGCATGCAAAACACACTGGGAATGGAATTCGATTGGATCAGTTAGACCACATTCGCACTGTGATCTAATCTCAGCAGATATAAGTGCAGACTGCACTGCAACTCTGCACAGCAAGGTCACCTAACCCTCCTCCTAAAACCCTTACTGTAACTCAAAAAAAAAGCTGTAGGTCAAAGGAGTGAAGTTCGCTTGGCAATGGAAAGAAAATAGATCTAATACAGCAGCAGCATTACTTCGCTTCACCTGAGATGCTGCATGACAAGTCAGCCAGCCATGTGTACAACTGTCCATATTGAGATTGGATCAAATTGTGGGCACAGTCAGTGAAGTTCACACCTATTGGCGATCCTGTGTGTGACCAATGCAGGCAAGCACCGCCACCCTTGCACATATGCTTAAACAAACAACATATAATCTGTTCATTAGAGAGTCTGGCTTGCTGTTTTCCCCAGTTTCTAGTTTTCTCAGTATAAACTTAAACTTAATAAGCTTAACTAGACTACTGGGAGTGGCTTCACATTCATCATACAATTCTAAGAGTAGTATCTACTTTACTGTATATTCTGATATAACTCAGATGGATAAGCATCGTTTGTTTTTCCAACATATTGTGCTTCTTCTGACAGGAGTTTGAAGGCTGAGTCATCTGATTCTGACTCAGCAGTGAATGTGTCTCTGAGCACAGAGGGTGAGTATTTTCTCCCTGTGGACATTTACTCTGAGAGGGCATTTTATATGCTCACTGTGTGCAACCACACATGTGCAGGACAGGCTTCAGGAAAAAGGATTTCGGTTTATCCGTATTAGCGTATTCAATGTTCAGACTTCAGCTCAAAGTATAGCACGCTAACTGTGTTAACATGCAAGAGCTGGCAACTTAACACAGTTGAATAGAAATTTGAATCCCAAAGTTTGCATATTTGCCAGCATGCAGTTAACATTATAACATGGTGAAATTTGCATGAATTAGATGACCAATCCATCCAACCAGATGTCAAGTTATTTCTCTCTGGACCAAAGAGTCAGACGCTCCAGTCTTATTACTGGTGAGCTTCAAACCAGTACCTGGCATGTTTAGACAAGTGACTGATATGGATTGGTGTTAAACCGCAATACTTTTTTGTACAGACAAAACTGTACTGTAGGACCCAGTCAGGGTTTTTCCTGGCCTATGTACAGTCAAGGCAATGAGTCTGTGTTACATTATGTAAAATAAATCTATACATTTTACTGTTATTTCTGACCATTTGACAGACAAATATGTCTCTTATGCTTGGGTAAATGTAACCCCAATAACAAAACTAGTCAAAAAAATAAACTACTACTTTTCTTCTCAACTATATATCTATATACTAGGATTTTTTTTACCATTTTAGACCACATCAGTCATGTTTAGTTCAAACGCTCTGTATGATGTATAGAACTGTGCAGAGGTTTTTATTCATCAGCTAACATACAAAATGCATCCATTCTCTAGATGCTGCGTCACACAGTTTTCTGAGGTACTTGGCCAGTAGGTAGCTCAAAGCAAAGTTCTTCTGTCGATTCAGTCTGTCTCAGCATCGTCTGCCTCTGCATGTAATCCCAGACTGACGCCATGAATTTGAGATCAGGCCTCTGTGGGATTCAGACCATCTGTAGCAGGACTCCTTGTTCTTCGTGTGGCTGAGGATAGTTTTTTATGACTCTGGCTCGATCTTTGGGTCAAGCAGCATCCTCCAGGGATGAAAAATGTAGCCAACGCAGAAGTGCCAAAAGGTTGCAAACTAGTGTGGGCTTAAAGTTTGGCTTTATTTCCTAAATTGAAAACATGTTTATAATCTAAAGGGGCAATTAACTGAACAGAGTATATTTTACCCTACTAAGGTTTTCCATTCATACTAATATTTAAATAGTGATACTTAGCCATGGTTACTGCCATGAAGAAAATATATTTATGCATCCACAACTAAACACCATAAAACATTTTAATTGTGAATGTCTTACTGTATAAAAAACTATTTAGAAATTCATAGGTATCCAAGATTTATATTGTTGGACAAAAATCTGGCTGGCCCTTCTTCTCTGCCTCGTCTTGCTGTCTGTCCATAGTAACAGGAAATGGGAGCATTGTTTACTGTGAGCAGCTGGAAGGGTAAATCTAGACAGCAGGGGGAAGGAAGAGATAGCAGAGAGGGGGGGAAAATATACTCTCCTGGGATTTGTTGGGTCAGCGGCTAATACACTTCACATTGCCTTGGCCTGGTTGAATTCATTTGAAGAAGGGAATGCACTGCAGCAGACAAAAATGTCACAAGAGGACACGATTGGCTGCAGTAACACGAGTCCATATGCTTTATAAGTAGTCAAATGGTGGCGCCATCCAGCCTCTATAAATGTGTAGCAGTGTGAACAGGTTGGAGTACCTGTTTGCGGGCCTGGTTGAGGCCATGCAGGCGCTGCTGGAGTTCACTGCGGTAGTTCTGGGCAGCCTCTATGCTTTCTTTCGCCTCCTGCAGCAACACGTCCACCTCCACAGACATCCTCCCGCCTCCTGACACACACGAGACAGAAATATTTACAAAATACAACCAAGATGCAGCATAACCTGAAACCAGACATGTAGAAAATGCCCTTGGAGAGATCATGGAGTTGAAAATGACTGTAGAAAACTGTATCTGCTATCAGACATCATGTTATGAAGAAGCCATAGCACATACTTGGCTGTTTCTTTATTTCTCATATGTTTACTAGAAATATGAGGGCATCAGTTTAAGCTCATAAAGGTTAGTTTGACATTTTATTGATCAAATAACCAGCATATTAAGAAAATAACCAGCATAGTATTTGTTAGTTGCCATTTCCATAAATGTACCAATTACATACACAAAGGCAATTCTAAGTGTTTTACATAGGGCAATAAAATGTTTAAATAAACTGCATAAACGTAATCAAAGTAAAATAATAGAAAAAAAGATTTAGAAGTAGTGGATGAAAGACCAGTCTTTGGCTTAGTCTTTTTTTTAAAAATTGACTACAGTTTGGTCATATCTAAATTCAAAGGGAAGCTGATTCACCAGTGTAACAATACATTTGCATTTGTGGAGAGACTACTGTGACTAATAGTATAACAACACACCGTGAGAATAATAAAATACATGTGGAGTCTAAAAGTTTAATAAGCTGCATCCTACACTATAAAAACTACAAGACAAACACAATATACTGATCATTCTGACTGAGGATATGTGGCAACAAGAAAACCACTTCCTACTGCTACCAGCCAGCCTACAACCTACCAGTCAGTTAACAACACCCTCATTAGACAGCAGTGTTGAACTAGATTGATAATGACCTTTATATACAATATTCACACAAAGTAGATGTACTTATCACACCGTACCGACCCCACATTACCCCCAGTGAAACCTGGTTGCTCATTTAAAAACACAGTCAGTATAATGAGCTTCTTCCTGTGACCTTAGCATCTGTTTTCAAACGTCACTAAAATAATGCTGCTGCTCTGCTGGATTAGTTATTTTGGCTGCTTGTTAATGTCAAATCCAGTTACTGTATGGGAAAGCGGATAGCATGGAACAAAGCAACACTAACGTGTAGAACAGCTCTATAAACACAATCTATTAATGTCACTGCAGTCGCAGATAAAACTGTTTTAAAAAGTTAAGGGCACATTGGAACTCAGCTTCTGCAGCGAAATTACTCACTTTTCCAACAGTATACAAAACAATTAATCAGTCATAAAGCCATAGAACCTCTGACTGGTTTTAACGGCAGTTTTAATACTGCTACATATCGCTGAATATTAATAGTAAAATATCACCCCAGTTCAAAACTTGGAAGTATTCAAAAAACTGATCAGTGGTGCTTAAACATCACACTCAGCATCTATTCATTTCAAAAATATACTACTGAAAGCTAATTTTCAATAAATCATAGCATATAATATATAAATATATTGCTAATACACCTTTGTGAGGACGATAACCTTCATTTATACTCCAACATGGAGCGAACAAACAGCATGAAACTTCTGCAGACAAAATGAAACTCAAGATGAATTTGCTTTATTGCTGCCATGATTGTCTTCCAGTCAGAGATGTCTAATTCTGGAGAACGAATCAAAGAGACTTTAACTGCAACTGATGATTTTCATCATCAATTAATCTGTTTTTTGTTTTTTTTACTGATTTCCCACAGTTTAAGGAGACGTATTGAAACTGTACTTCCTAAGGTTAATATCTAAATCATCACATTCAAGATGATGGAACAAGGACCTGTTTAGCACTTGATTGCTTAATAAATAGCTTAAATGAATAATTGGTTATTACAATATTTGCTAATTAATTTCCTGATGACAGACTAATCAATTAACTGACAAACATTGATACAGCAGATTAAATCAATGAGTCCCTAATGGCCAATTTATACATGGATAGAAGCATTTTGAAGTTTTTATTTCAGTAGGTATGACTCAGGATGCCAATAGTTAATGCATTTTACACAGTCTTTATAATCCTTTATTAATTATCGATTTGCAGAAATATCATATTCAGTTAATTACCATGAGTCTTGGGGTGAATATAGCATTCGATACTGTGTGACAGTTTAAATTAACTTCCTGCTACAAAATGACTGGCTTAAATCCTCGGGTAGTAAAGACTCACGTGTGATTTATGACTCCTTTTGATGAAAGTGCATCAGTCAGTAAAGTGTCAGATAAATATTTGTAGTGTTACACAGCAGGTGTATCGGACTCTGTCATATGAAGTCGGTCTCTTTTTGCTCAGATGCTCTCTGCTGTGGTCGATCACGCTTCCTTCGCAGCATTTAAAGAGGAAGTCATTGACAGACACATGCTTCTGCCACATAGTACAGTATCCATGATATCACATGTGGTCCAGGGCAGCATCTTACATTACCTCAACCTCTGCATTACATAGAGTACATACACACCATCTGATAAAGTTTACTTATCAGCCATATACAGTCTTATCACTACTGGAGCTCTCCTACAGTTAAAGACCTATTTTAGTAGTTTAAATACCAGCATAACATTCTATTTTTTATTATATACCTATAAAATAAGTAAGGAGCCACTGGAGTCCATGTGCTAGAAAAAGAATATTTAGATGAGAATCTGTGGGAATTAATTAAATATACAACTGATAGATTAGTTGTGGCTTCAAATGCTAAACAACAATCCAGCACATTCTATTTGCCCAAATGTCAAACTAACAGATGATGCTTTCTCCTATACTCTGAAATTGTGATTAATAATCACAATATTCTGTGGCCTGCAGTACACTCACTGTACATTACATACTGAGAGGAGTTTGTCCCAAAGGGGTAATATATTATGCAGTTTTTTTTTACCCTTTGGCGGAGTGGAAAAATCTGTCATCCAACACTAGAGCATACTGTGCAACACATTTGAATATTGTGTAGGACAGCAACTAACAATGGTCAAAACTAAATTGTAAAAGCTGTAATTGCAATTTCCCAGAGCCCTGAGATGTCTCATATTGTCCAGCCAGTATAAAAAAGTAAAAGCATTCAAAGTCTTGTTATAAATGGGGGGGAAATTATGTTGCCCAACGTTTTACATTGTCAAATGTGGAGATTTGAAGCATTTCTCTGTTGTACATGAACAGAATATGTTTGGATTATTGCTCAGACAGAACAACCTACTAATATTACTATACTATTATCAGATGTTTTACAGACCTAATGTATAACTTAAACTTATTAATCAAGAAAATAAGGGTTAGGGGTCAGATTAATCAAAAATAATCATTAGTTGTAGCCCTACCTGGAACCAGCAGATGCTTGGGATTTTGGACTTTAAAAAGGGCTTAAGCAATAAATGAATTATCAAAATATTTTGAAGTACACTTCATCTCTTCATTACAGAATTGGAAGTTTATATGAAGTCACTAAAGTAAATTAAATGAATAAAGACAATGAATAAAGATAAATGAATGAAGACAACATTTTGATGAGGTCGCGCACAAATACACAACCAATAAAGTCCGGCTTATGTATTTATACACACATGAATGCAAATGTAGAGCTACACAATTATGCAGGCATGCACTCCTTCGCTCACTTTGACATAAACAACACCCACCACTAACATTGGTCCTCCTCTCTCTTACACTCCTCTCTTTCTCCCAACAACATGCCCCCAGAGCAGCAGCCTTGTTTTACATCCTCTGAAAAGGGAGCTGGCCCTCTCTCTATCTCTTTAATCCTGTAGTGGGTTTTGGAGAGAAAGAGGGATTATAAACTAAAGACTCATAAGTGAATTCTGGGCTCTTACCCAAGCAAACGTCAAGCTGGTTTTCCTATAACACAAAAAATCGCTTGTCTGTTTAAATGATACGGGTGTGGCTGGACACAAATGAGCAGAAATGCCTCCTCTTGTCCTTATGTCTTTTATGCTTTTGATGTAAATCTGCTGCCTGGGCGTTCAGCTGAATGCTTTTCACAGTATTTAGGTCAACCTGCATGGAATGATGGCCTACTGTCCTGCTTTCACAGGTCTGTGAGACTGTTTATAGTGACAGAAATATGTGCTTCGGTAACAAACTATGCTTTTGTGCACCTGCTTACTTATCATTCTGCGCTATTACATTCTTAATATCAAGTAACACACTGGATCCTACTTAAGGTTAACATACTGTATATCAACTTGACAAATGTGCTGAAAAAGATCCCACAGATTGCACTTGGTTTTTATTGTTGATAAGCACTTGAATGCCTCACCGAGTTATGATAACCTAATTTTAATTAAATAAGTGTCCTTTCAATGAATATAATCAGAAATGAGCATAAAGATGCAGCTCCTTGCATCATGCTGCATATGTCCTGACTAACAAGAGAGTTATGAAAGGCATTCAAGTGCAAAAACACATGATTATTATTAGAGCAGCCACTGACGAAAGGAGACAGCAGGAGACATCAGACATGTCTAAACTCGCTCACAAATACTTCCGTATTTTGCAGCTATTTTCAAGTTTAACCCACGCCCACCAACACTGAGCTGCCTTAGTCTCCTTTACAAGTTCAAGAATGTGTAAAATGTATAACTTCATAATTCACACTTCTCACATTTTCGTGCTAGACTGTCACGAGGTCTCAGATTGATAGACTCTGATTAACTATTTATCTACTGTGTGGACAGAGCTTCAACCAAACTCCGTTACAAAATCTTGTATTTTTAACTTCGCGCTGCTGTCAGCAAAACCAAATGCCTCATAGAAAATTATGGAAGTGGTTTTTCAAATAAACTATGTGTTCACGATAATTCGGCATGGAAGCTGTTTATTACACAATAACTTTATTTATGAAAGGCCACTCTTAAAGGATGGTTGGCGCTGCTTGTTGCTTTGGTGGAAGAAGATGAGAATAACAGACCAACTAGCAAAAAAAAAAGCAAAGTGTCTGCTGGAAATGACACTGAAAAAGTGCCACTGGGGTGATGAAGACTCGATATTAGTGATACATAAAAGGTATTATATGCCAGTTGGTGTCAACACTGCCACATTTCAGTAAAAATGTATCATTAACGTCTCAGAATAACGTTACAAGAAAGTTGGGGCTAGCTTGTTGTGGTCAAAAGACAATGAAACTCTGAGCATGCTTGAGAGAGCAAACTAAAGAAGAGAGAGAGAAACTAAACATCTCACGTCTCATGTGGAGGGAAGTTTCCAAACGTACCTGTTTTAGTGCTTTCTGGTGGCCATTATTTCGTCCCGAAAGTTATGAATCAGCTCGGAGCCACCGCCGCTCGATATATGCCGAAGTTTTGCTCAAGTCCAAAAATGACACTTCCGAGGCTTTAAGGGCAACAGCCAATCACGGAGTAGATTGTTGCGATCGACAGGGAAATCAGCCAATTAGATTCAGATATGCTCTTTGTCCCTCCTTAATTGAACTACCCGTCAGATCCAAGTGGAACTGATGAAATGAGTTGATGTGAGGCCAAATCTGGGCTATACATGAACTGTGCAGATTAAAGCTGTTGTAATGTGTTATATTTTCTGCACGGAAATGTCTGAAAAATGTCTAGATTAGTGTTAACAGGTGGAAGTGGTGGAAGTACATACCCTCAAACATTAAAGACTGAGGAGGCTTTACATTGTTTAAAACCAACCAACTGAACTGAAATCTGGGTTCAAATGTCAACATCAATGATTTTCTTGTATTTATTATACTGATTCTGTTTATTCTAAGACATTGCTTGACTTTTACGTATTGTGTTGATTTTATGTATCTTTATGTTGCCTACTGATAACTGTTGTAAATTATCGTAGCTGCAAGAAACTCAAAAGGTATTGGCCTCTATTACAGAAAGTAGGGGCTTATTTTCAAATGAAGACTCTAAAAATGAAGCCAATAACCTGACAAAATTACTGTCTTTTGCAGAAATATCATATTCAAAAGGTCAGATTTGAACAAAAAATATTTCTAGTTAAAACTAGGAGATTGTATAACACTGTCTCTAGGGTTTTTTAAAAAGCTTGAAAGACATCTCATCTCATCAAAAATCAACTACAGTTAAAAAAAAATCTTATCTCCCTTCAGTCTTTTTAAAATGTGTGTGGAGCTTTGTGCAGCTAGATCTTCTGAAAAGACAGTAATGGCCAGACAGTGTAGCAGTCTCTGTGTAGAGAGATATCGCCTTCTAGTGGTCTATAATAGATACAGCCCTTTACTTTGAAGGAGGACCTGGTTTCATTCCATCCCTTTACTTAAGTTTTTGCAGTGTTGTAAAGTGCAAGACATCTTATGGAGAGAAAAAAATCTGCCAACTTATTTTGGATGTCTGTGGATATCCAAAAGATGTCCTGGTAATAATATGTATTTTGAAGCTGTTTTGAAAAAAAAACATAATTAAAAAAAAAAAAGGTCTTCAGGCTTTTATTTTAGCTCATCATGCAGATATGATGCAGTTAATTACATAAATCTGCAATGCAAATACTGAATATAACAGACATTATATGTTTGATTGTGACGAGGGAAATAAAGTCCTGATGCAGGTTGAGGAGTGATGTGGCACCTTTATTACTCTTTAACGACCCAGACCCCCTCAGTAAATAAAATACAATATTCCTTTTTCCGAGCCTCCTTCCTACATCCCCTAAATAAAACTATTATTTTATTTTATTTTCTACCAGCATGAGGAAGCTAATTTGAATGACAAAGACGGTTAAGAGGTTAAAGGCTTGCGGTTAAAGGCTCCACTGATCTGATGGTACATGGACTGGCTGAACGCACCTTGGCTAAGATCTCTGCGCAGCAAACTGTCGCTGTTGATGTCAGTGACGCAGTTAGACGCGGATCTGCGCCTGGGCAGACTGACAATCCCTTAGATTTGCGCTTGACCTGCAGGATTTGTAGTTGGAGAGGCACCTGGATTCATAGGGACTGACACGCCGAATCAGAGCAGACAGAATGATCTAGATTTATTTTTATATTCCAGTGAAGACACGTTTCTCTGTTTCTTTTAGAGCACGATTGGATGTATTTTACGCACGCATAACTCCAGGAGGCAATACTTTAAGGCAGACACCCTTTCCAAGGGACAAAAGTGGAGCCATGGCTGGTTTTACGCAGAGTGTAAATATGCCGATTAGATTGTTTGAGAAACTTTTTTGGCGGAGTCTTCATTTCTCGGTAGTCTTCTGAGATCTGATAATGTGTGATATTCCTGCTGCTGGTGGAAACGTATAATCCCTCCCTGATTACCGCTCACAGATGGATTGCGTCCTGTGGGAGAGCCGGGTGACATCAGGGCCTAGTCAAATGAATTTAACCGCTATGCTTGCGTCTTGATTGCTGAACTGAAGCCATTTAGGGCAGGCAGTATTGTGCGCGCCAGCGGGACCTCAGCTTCTCCATCGGTGCCAACATGAGAAGAACTGTACTCAAAGAAGCCGCCAAGCGATTCCCCTGGCTGGCCAATGTGACTTTGTACGGGTGCTTATTTGCCGGTGGTGACCTAGTCCACCAGCTCATGGCTCAGAAGGAGCGCATGGACTGGAAACACACTCGCAATGTTGCCATCGTGGCAATCAGTTTCCATGGAAACTTTAATTACTTCTGGCTACGAGCCTTGGAGAGACGTTTCCCTGGAAAGTCTGCTGGGATGGTTTTCCGCAAACTCCTGCTGGACCAAAGCTTCGCGTCGCCCTTGGCCACCAGTGTCTTCTACACGGGTAAGATGGCACATTGATTTTAATACACATCTACTACAAAGACACACACAGCTGACAGTTTGGTTGAGGTAATGTGCAACACACGCTGCCTCTGTTAAGATGTGCGCCTTTGCATGAAAGATCAATCTAATATTATCTGTGCTCAAAAACCATCTAATGCCAAAATCACAAAGATAAATTCAGTTTGTAAGTGGGAATATAAGAATTAAAGCAATAAGGAGTTAAAGTGGCATCCTAGCAATGTTATCTCCATCAGACATCATGTAGGCCAAGGTAAGGAGTCAATACACACGCTTAACATTGTGCGTAAAGGCGCACAAATGCGTATCGTTCCAATCTCTGCCTAAATGCCTCCTCTGTCCTGCAGGAGTGAGCTTCTTGGAGGGTAAGGAGGATATCTTTGAGGACTGGAGGGAGAAGTTCTTCAACACCTGGAAGGTAAGAAAAGGCCTCAGCAGCATCAAGTGAAAGAAAGTCACCTTCCCTTCATGCTCTGTAGCCGCTGCTGACAGCTCACAGCCAGATTAGCACAGATTGTGCCGCTGCTGCTTTTGCGCAGTGGCTCGGGAGCAACTAGGGTAATTCAATCGTGACTACAGCCAGCGGATAAAAATGTCAGTGAGGTTCCGAACGTTTATAGGGGCTGGAGTCCTGCCAAATGCAAATCACAGTGTCATGCTGTTAGTAAAATCCCTATTTTATTTACTTATGTAATAAAGTATTAGATGAGAGGTTACAATAATCTTCATCTTGTCTCAAGAAATGTTATTGTCTCAGAGATGTTTCTTTTTACTTTTTATGCCAGTTTTTGCTTCTACAAAATTTCATTGGGAAATGTCATATTTGACTTCACTACATTTTTTTGATAGCTTTATGCTAAGCTTATATAACGATGAACTGTGTGTTACTGTTCATTACTGGAGGCTAGATTAAACTTCCTCCACCACTCTCCACCAGCTAATAAATGAGGATTAAATCCATAATTATAATCAAATATTAAATAATGTAACACTGACAGGGGGCATTCTGTTGCACAACAAAAAATAGCCTGCTATTTAATATAGATAAGTGCATTTCACTCTACTTTCACTTAACTTGTGAATGCAGTTATTTCGTAACAGAATCATGTATTGTAGTATTGCAATTATCCATCTTTTTCATATAAAACATCTCTGAAGGCTGTATTAGAGATGAAGTTACTTGTAGATGTTCTGTAGTGCACTCATATGGACATTCCAAGCAATCAATCATCCTAAAAGTACCATTAAATCCAGAACAAAGCCCAACTCATATAGCAGTTCATTACAAAATGGGATGGGAAATGGGATGCTAAAAGTATATCATCAGAGAGTTAGGATGGATGAAGCTGCTTTACCTCAAAGGGAAAGCACACAGTCCATTTCCACAACTTTGAGTTCGGTATATTTGTTGAAAAGGGAGAATCGTGTGTTCAGTATCTTTACTGCATTTCTCAATATGATTATTTTAGGCAGTGAGAGCAGAAATGTACCCAGAAAGCTACTGTGAAAATCCTTTGTACATTAAAATCACTCATCATGTCTTGTTCTTACTTTCAGACTGGACTCATGTACTGGCCATTCATGCAGGTAAACTTGGAATCAATTTGTTTTACTTTTTATAGAGTCAATAAAGAGCAAAATTAGTTAATTGAAATCAGTGATTTGGCAGTTGTGCTGTCCAATAAATGTAGTAAACATTTTCAGTGTGACTTAATGTGAGAGTGCAGTATTTGCATTACTGTGTCAAGGTTAAGCATAAGTCGGTTCTACTTGTATATGGAGCACTATACATTGCTCATTGTCTAACTGTATTTACTGCAAAAATCTTAGAATATAACAACAGTGGAATTGTGGATAAAACACAATAAGAGGGATGCATTAACATACAGAAAATGACAACTACTATTAAATTCAAGAGCTTGTTGTTGAATGCCTTAGACTACATCATTAAATGATTAACACTGGACTGGTGAAAAAGGCAAAAGCATGTACTGAATAAGACTTAATCAGAGTTTGGCAAGTCTAATACTGCATGAAATCTGTAGACCCATCATAATTACTGTTTGCTCCCACTAAAAGAAAAAACTTTGACTTCTCTGTGACACAGATAGAATAGAATAGATGAAAATGAGTCAATAATCTCTTATTGCATAATGAGTAAAAGGTACATCCTGCAGCTATGTCTGACCCTCTCCCTGTCCTCTTCTCTGCTGCCTCTTCACAGTTTCTGAATTTTGCCCTGATGCCGCTGCACATGCGAACGGCCTTCATGGGTTGCTGCGCCTTCCTGTGGGCCACCTTCCTGTGCTTCTCACGGCAGAGTGGCGATGGCACTGCCGGCGTGGCTCTGGCATTTCTCATGGACCCACGTAAAACTCTGGAGGAGATGCGTGAGGCCCGGCTGGCCCGAAAGAAGCAAAAAGCCCAGAGAGCAAACTAAAGTGAGGAGAAGGAGGACACAGCTTCTGTCATTCAGGGGGTTATATAAATGAGCATCCACAAACTAAAAGCACCGTGGAGAGCTGAAAAGCTGAAGAGTGAATGAAAACTGTGACTCTGATGCAGATTTTGAAGGCCAGTGTGATTAATAATACCATGAAGTTTGATGACATGGGCATTTACATGGCAGGAAGAGTGTCATTCAATACTTTTACACTCTTTTTGACTGTAAATGTCTGGTTCAAGCCCTCTAAAGTTATGAAAATGTATTACTAGACAGCTAAACGGACCAAAGAAACACCCAATGCATTATAATAAGACAGTCTAAAACCACAAACAAGCTGCAGTCTTCATTGTAACCCCTAATACCGAAAGTGTTGGTAGAACAAACAGAATATATTATATATACAGAATTATTATACTTTTAAAAACATCATCAGTACTAGAGCTAAAAAGAATTAACTTTGTCCTGAGGGTGGTGCTGGAGAAAAGGTCAGGAGGGCCATTAAAATCAAATGGGGTCATCCTCAGGGGAGCATGATGGTTTGTCAGCCCATTAGATCTGGATATTTGTTGTATAAAAGTGAACATTTTGGTCCAAAGGAGCTGCTAGAAGTCAGCGGATTTAAAGGATTCATCCTCAGGGAGATATGGCCAAAGTGGTTTAGGGTCAAGTGTTGCCACACATTGTTTACAGCTGCAGTGACGTACAAACCTCAGACGTTTCAGTTGAAACGAGACGGGGGCCAGTGGACATAATGGGCAGTTCAGTTGTGATAGAAGGCCATGGCTGGTTGTCGTGCCGGTGGCACTGGTTTGAATTGAGCCCATGGTGCATTGTAGCTCCTGAGACCTAATTTAAGGGCTTGATGTTTCTGCTTTACACCTGTCGTGCCTTTTTTTGGTGACAAATCTGCCCTGACAACAGGTCTGTGAGCTTGCAGTGTTTGGCTGACTGGTGACAGTCATTAGTAGCAATCAGTACTATAAGATATGTGTGTATATATTTTTGTGCGAGTTTTAAATGAAGTTCCTTTGGGATGCACTGATGTAATCAGGCTGATGTGTGAAAATCAAAAAGGTTCATTATTTGGGGAGTATGAATGTGCTCAGTAATTTGCCCAAGGATCTTTGAAAATACCTGATGGTGGTCGAGGAAAGGTCAGTGTGGTCAACACAAACATAAGAAAAAATATCTATACATCTACATCAGATTTACGGTAGTTTTCGATACAGTTTGTCACACGTTTTCAAGGAGAAAACTGGATATGGTGGTGGTGCTTGATGAACAAAGGAAATAAAGTGATGGCATCCTCTGGGGGTGGTTTACATTTACAGCATTTTCAGGTATGTTATGAGTCTAAGTCAAACAAAGGAAGAGATCATTTTTCAGGAAATATTGGCTTTAATTGCCGTCAGTTAGATAAGAAAATGTAAACACTAAATAGCCCACAGCCAAAAGACTGGAAGCAGGGGGTATTGGCTACAGCAGATTTGTCAAAAAAATTATAATATCCAGGTATCAGCTCCTCTAAAGCTCATACATCTCACTCTATAACAACAAATACGCTGTTTTTGCAGCATATTTGTCAGATTAAACAAAAGAAATGCCCTTACTGTGCTTTAATTCAGTGCTTCTGGTGTAAGCTGCCCATTGACTGTGGTTTAATATTAGTAAACTACTTCTATCTAACTCTCCATAAGAAAGCAGCTAAGTACATTTCCCTGAAAAGTTCAACTATGTGCTCAGCACTATCAATCAAAACAGCCCATGATGTATTAATGCAAAAGATATGTATCAGTGCATCCCACTTGTGCTGTGTCTCCTATGTCTGAGATGTGAAGATACAGTATCTTAATCCTGTCCTCTTACTTGAACCAGCTAATAGGTTGCCATCAGCCCAGATACCTTATTGTGTACCACATCACTTACCTGAGACAGACTCATTATTCACTCTTGTTTAGATTTAGCGAAGCTTAAACACTTTAATTATTATTTATCAAAGAGATTTGATGATTGTATTGCTGGATATACCCATATTATATCAGAAGGTGAAAGTTGAAAATTTGTACTTGATTTGGGCGCAACTCTCTGATAAATGTTAACTAAATGACAACACTGAAATGGTTTTCAATGTATAAAACAAATGTTAAACCTCAAAAAATGTTCAATATTTTTCAAAACAGTGTATGAAAGTTCATATTTTGGCAGTATGATGACTGGTTTACAGCAAACTGTGAGAACCTCAGTGATATTGTTGTGCTGGTTCTTTGATATTTTCAGAACTAGGATGCTTCTTTGTTGTGGGAACTCTCATGTCTTTTTGACAAGGGTCCAGACAGTCAACCTGAAACCAATAAACCGATCAAACAGCTCCGTCCTATTCTGTTTTGTAGCTGGGATTACGGCATGAGCAAAGATCTGAATGAGATTTGATGGGGAAATTGTGTCCGAGTTAAGCCATGAACAATGAGATTGTAGCGCTGTCGAGGTGTTTGAACCAGCTTTTGGAGCCGATTAAGACTGATTGAAACAATTACATCTAGACAAACAATGTCTGGCAACTGAAGACCAAGAATATGTGGCTATTCTTGCTTTGTGAGGCTGAACTTGATGAGATAATGTAATGAAATAAATGGTAACGTTAATATGCCAACCGCACTAAACACAAACTACAGCTGACACTAATAGGAAAGTCATGGGAACAAAGTACTGGATAATCACACATTTTGATTTGATGGTGGTGACTGAGGGAAATATTAGAGTTTTGCAAAAAATTCAAAGTTGGTTGTCATACCAGCACAGAACTCTGTTGCACTTCTGTACTTCTGCACTTCAGGCTACATACATAATATTAAGTGCTCCTCGGAGGTAACTTCAGACAGAGCCTCCAGTATTTATGCTAAGTCAGGCTAACCACAACTCTGTAGCTCTGCACCCAACACAAAGTTGACATCAGTTTTTTTAATCTCACTCTACAAAAAAAAGCAAATAAGCATATTTTTTAAAATGCAGAACTATCCCTTTAACTAAATTCCCTCTAATGTCACTGAAGGTCACAGATGTTTGTAATCTGCTGTCAGTGTAGACAAGACTCAGTGAAAACATGCAGGCCAGATATGAAGCAAGGACACAGTGGATTGGAGTTTGTGTGTGTGTGTGTATAACAGCTTTATGCTCTAGTGATGGTGCGTGTGGATTAACCAGGATCAGATAGGCCTGCTTAATCCCTCTGAAAAGGACAGAGTTGACCCAGTTTGACCTCTGACCCCACCAACAGGAAGTGGAATTCCCCAATCAGAGTCAAGGATGCTGTCAGGTGCCTTTTAACACGCCCTCCTTCAGTCACTCTCAAATGCATAACCATCATCTAAGTGAGCAGATGCAGAGCAGGAGGAAGGTTGTGGGAGGGAGTAGAGGACTTCAAATGCAGCACACTTTCCTGTATTCAGGTCTAATAACAACAATATGCACCTGCAAGCAAAACCCATCTTAATTCTCTTTGTTTCCTTTTACCTGTTAATCACTTGATTTGAAGGTATTTTTAACAAGGAAAACAAACTTTGTCCACATACATGGGATTTGTAAATGATAAAATAATGTACAGTACAATTCACTGGCAGAGAGAAAAAAAAAAAGGTTTTAAAGTAGTTTTGATGCTGTTGTTGATGCTGGTCTCTACACTAAAAATTTAATATCTGTATCTACAATGTATGTGTATGAACTTTTTTTTTCTACATGTCTTCAAATTTTTTAATTTAAATCTAAAGATTTTGCTGAGTGATAGGAAACAGTTGGTAGCTTAATAGCTAAAACTACTGTAAGCAAATGACATAAATAAATAACTTATTCCGGTATATTGTTAAGAATAAGACAAGTTTCCCACAGCACTGGAAGGCAGCACCACCCTCCGGTAATCCATCAAAACGTCGAGACTGTGCAATCATGCAGACAGGCCTCTGATTGGATCATGGTCCTGATCCCGCCTTTCAATACGTGATTGACAGACAGTTGACTAATAGTATTAGGCAACGAGGCTGTCATCTAACTTGTGATTGGTCGATTGGTCTGGACAATATAAATGGCAACATTTATTGTTCGACGTCTTCCCGAAGCAGGAGCAACTTTGCGGCGTCCCACTCAAGGCAAGTCCTCAAATAGTTTTATTTTATCGATTCGTCTTTAAAATTACCCGTCAAACTCTGTCGGTAGTAATGAAACAGTATGTAGAAGATCTAGAAAAGGGTTAAATCGGTTAACTTTGCGTCGAACTAAGCCAACTGTTGAACTTAAATTGCAGTAGCGGTATATTGGCTACAGCTGGGATTTAAATGGTTAACGCCGTTAGCCGAACTAGCTCGCTTTATTTGTTTGACTTCGTCCAACTTTCGTATGCTTAGTTTTGGGTTTAGTGGCTAAACTTGTACAATGTTTATAAAGGCAGGTGTTATTTCTGATAAACTACACAAGGGTTTAAGTTTTCCGTTATATTTTAAGTAACGTTTTCTTTAGGTTCCCGTTTTTTACTTGGGCTAACTGTGACCAGACTCCGTGTAAATATTGTAAACAATCGATCTCTTGTGTTAGATTTACTGAATTTAACACAAGTTAAACTGTTATGTGAATCGACCGAATATATTCTTCAATTCGGCATACATTCAGTATTCAAATAAACTTTATTTACTGTGGGTTGAAACTCTTTTTTTGTCCAGTATTGCCGGTACCGTTCCGAACTAAGCACACCGTCACAACATAGCCAGATGGCTGTGACGAACAAAATGTGGAAGCTGAGAATTGATCTCATTCATTTGCCGAATTAACGTGAATAGTCACATGAATCATTTGAAATCATACCCGATTGTAAATGCTGATTTCTCCATTAAGCCGGTTTAATATTGATCCAAACGCAAGTTATGCTACTCGTAACTTGACTAATTGCCTTGATTAAAATAAACCGCAGGTGTTTGGAGGTTGTGACAGAAGAGCCTGCTGTGCACCGGGACTGGACCGGAGATGGGGGATCCGGAGCCCCCAGAGTTTGGGTCCCTGGAGGAAGAGCTGGAATACTGGAAGGAAGAGGCAGCCAGGCACCAACAGAGGTGTGTCCCCTGTTTGTTGTTTTTAAAAGATCTATTTTGATACTGATTGCTGTAGTTTCTCCACCAAGAAGATGTAGTGAGTCATAAACTGGTTCAACTCTGTTCACATAATGCTGGGCCACATATTTACACCATGATCCAATTGTTATGCATTTTTCTGGGATTTTAGACATAGACGTATTAAAAACCCCAGATGTTAGTTAATTTGCCTGCCCTGTTGTCTTTTCCTGATATTGAAGGACCATTTTTGAAAGCTTGCTGCAGTGTTTCATATTTTTCAATGTGTCTTCATACCTTTCAGGCACTCAATAACAATGTTTTCAAGTCAGAGAGCAGCTGCAGTTCTGAAAAATAATAGTTTTAACTTGTGCACAACAAAAGAAAAACATATAATCTTCCAGGACTTCCAGATATCTGTTATAAAATACCGGTTCTCTATTCCCACATTCAGGTAATAGAAATGCTAGATTGCAGACACTCCTGCTGTACAAACAATTAAAAACCTTTCTGTGTTTTTCTATTAAACACATTTCTGCGATGTTTAAAGCTTGTGTTTAACCCATAATGCCCAGTTCTGCCTGTGATTGTGTAGGATATGATCAGGTTATGTTTTTTGTCCAAACATGTGGTTTACATGAATTCTGGCACATCTTCCTCTTAAACAGCATCTTTGTCTTTCTGTTTTTCTTCAAACCAGAGTGTGATTATTTGTGTTTATTTCTGTATAACACCAGAAAATCCAAACTAATAAACCAACCTGAGTACTGGTTGGAATCGCTTGCTGTGAAAATGTCCAATGGCAATAAACATATGGCTTATATTCTGCATCTGTGTGTATTCAGTGCGGAGGAAGCCCAGGAGGAACTGCAGGAGTTTCAGCAGATGAGTCGGGACTATGAGGTGGAGCTGGAGACGGAGTTGAAACAGTGTGAGGTGCGAAACCGTGAGCTGCTTTCTGCCAATAACCGCCTGCGCATGGAGCTGGAAAACTACAAGGTACAAAGAATATTATCAGTTATTCCAAACTGCCAGTTTTTTCAGTTATCTGCATATCAAGTTTCTACACCAACATCAAAACACTAAAAACCAAGATTCAGAAATATTATGCAGAGAAAAGCTTTGGACAGTGCTGTATAAAAACATGTCATTTTCCTCCAAGTTATCAAATATAAACCTAAGTTTAATAAAGAAGAGACATTTGTGATTTGTTGAGGGTGGGGGGAAAAAAAGCAGTTCTCACATTGCACAAGGATAGATGTAGCAGTAATGTAATATAACCCTCTGGAAGGCTTTGAGAAGCATCTGTTGTACAATTCATTGACTGAGCATGGTTTTATGACCTACATTAAAGCATAAACCTGTTGTATCAGGGATGTCCAGGGCTGCAAAGGTGCTTTAATTTCCATCAAACCTACTGACCAACTTTTATCTAACTGGGGATTTTCATATTTGTCAGCTGATAGCAGGTCATGTTTTATGGCACCAGTTTGCCTGCAGTGAATAGGTTTCACTGGTGCTCTCGTCTGAACACACACTCACTTTCACAGAGGATTAATTCAGAGCAAAATAAGGCAGCTGATGACTCCTGTGCTCACTCTGTGTCTGGAGGGGATGGCAGTACTTCCCATAGGACCCAGTCACAGTTTGTTCAGTTCCCAGTCTCTTCCTTTAAAAATGTTATTGGTTTATTCCCTTGTTAAAAACATAGAAGTGCTTTGGCATTTTGAAAGACAGTGGTTCAATTGAAAAGCAAAAACAGGCGTTGTAGACAAAAAGACACAGTGGAGTAGAAGTTTGTTTGAAGAATTTCTTGCTGCTCATTTCATTCCCAAAGCCTTGATCATTCTTTGTGCAGTGTCCTTAGTGCCAGGCTGTGCAGACTGAGAGTGAGGTCATCATTGGCTGCACAAGCCATTGTAACGCGTAGTTCCACACCTTCCAGTTTTTGTCACTCATTGCATGCACTGCATTTTGATTTAACATTCGAGACAGCTGGTCATGCTGAAGGAAAAGTCACATTGCTTCAATGGAGGGCTTGTCTTTTGTAGGACTGCCCTAAATACTGTCTTTGGGGGTTTTGAAAATTCAGTGAGCCCAAGAGAGGTGAAAAACAGTAACATGCAATACCATGACAATTAGCTGTGGTTGGTAACCTCGCATTACAAAGGCCAGTTTGTGCTTTCTGCACATCCGTAAGGATCTGTGTTAAGGAATTTTGCCATCTACCCAAATTTACAAGGGTCCGTGTTCAGCCCAAAACCCGTGACAGCACAGACACTGAAAGCTGGTGCTCAAATCAGCAGCTTATTTTGAGGAGAGATTCTGCATGGAGATTTTCGGTCATCTGCACCTTTTTATAATTCATCATAGAAATAGTCACTGCCAGACTTAGGACGTTCTTTAGCTCTTTGTCTCTGTATCACTTTAGAGAGCTGATGTCAGTCCTCATTAATAGAGTAACTTTGTTAACCAAACTATTAGCCAATTGTGATACAGAGCAAAATACATGTGTTTTGTGGTGGGAGAAAGTCATGCTGAAAATGTGCAGAGTTTGTCACTTAAAAAAAACAACAAATGAATACAGGAGTTTGGCAGGTTTTCTCACGATAAAATAACGGCTGCGGGAACAATAATGCTACTTAAAATCTCAGTCATTGTCCAGTATTTTGGGTACAGCGAGGTAAACCTAATGCAGTCTAATACAACAGCCCTGCAGTCACTCCTACTTTGAAGGTTATAATGCTCAGTTGAGTTAAATGTTTTGGTGAAGCATTGATTTAATTTTATGATCAGTTTGGAGGTCATAGGTTATGGTAGTGTTAAACTGCATTGTGTTAAACGGAGAACTACTTTCAACAAAAATATCACTTTCATGAAGGTAGGATTTATTGCAGGGCTCTTGTATTAGACATTAGCATTATTGTTGGCTTGTGAAATGTTAATATTTATTTTTACTGGTCTTGAGGGACCCTTTAGTCAAAGAGGCAGTGACTTTAGCCAGTTTATTTAAAAATTGACTCTTGATCAACCTTAATGATTCCACAGTAAATCGTGTTTTTGAATAGATGCATTTAGATATGTACAGTTTAGTTTTGGTTGTCAGGCTTAAGGCCTAATTTTTGGGTGTAGTTAAAACAACTTTATACCCATTTACCAATCTTTAAATCCAGGATCTAGGGCAAATGAGACTAAAGTGTTAGATGCTATCTAAGCAGTGGAAGGGCTTTATCTTACAGAATGTGTGTGCAGTATGCAGAAACTTCATGGAATTTGGTTAAAGCATGCCGAAGCTTGACACAGTGCAGTAGTAAAAGTAAATCTTGTCGTCTTTTCTCCTGTTTAGTTATTCTGTTGAAGCACCGGAGGATGTCTGTTCTGGGAATGAGTTTATAGATGAGCTAGTATGACCACTTTAATCAGCTGACTTTCATTTTAATCAGTAGGATTATGGTTTGACTTTTTCTTTCTAAATCTTTAGGAAATACAGGGCTGTTCAGGAGTTATGCTTCATGCTAAAGTTGAAATTTATCCTCCAATATTTGTGGAAGTTTAAGCCTAATCTCAATATTTACCCAGTCCTCTCTCCTCATTCAGCTGCCTTAGCTTTCATATTCTGACATTTTTTGGTTCACATTCTCTCCGTTTCTTTCCTGTGTTCTCCTGCCTCCTGCCAGGATAAATATGAGACGCAGCACTCTGAGGCCTGCAGGCAAATCTCCCACCTGGAGGGAGACCTGGCTGAAACCACTGCCATCAGAGACCAGCTTCACAAATATATCAGAGAGCTGGAGCAGGCCAACGATGACCTGGAGAGGACCAAGAGGTCAGTAGGCGAATCCCCTTTTAACACAATAGAGGGGCTAAAGCTCTGATTATAGAACTTTGATTAATAAAGTAACTTTATATCCATGTGACAGTCTGATGAAACAACCTTTAGCCATGTTTGTAAGGCTAAGTAAAAGCAGAGAGAAATGAGGCAGCTGGTTCATAAAGCTGTCTGTGTTTTCCCTTTCCTGTCGAAAGTTTGACTAATTTTTAACTTTGAAGGACACTTGCGTGATCTGCTGCTCCACCACCTGCCTTTTCACAGTACAAGGTTTACAGTACAAATTGCGAGATTGCAGGAAAAAAGAAATGGGTGCTTTATCAGATAATAATACAGTGAAGTGTTTCTGAATAAGAGATCGACATGAATAGAAGTAAAAAAAAAATGTAAAGAGTAGAACAGAATGAATAACATTTTTAACTTTTTACAGTATGACATGATTTCACAGCGCACACTAACCCCTCCTGGTGCTTTTTTTTTTTTATTTTTTACTGTCTTTCAGGGCGACTATCATGTCATTGGAGGATTTTGAGCAGAGAATGAACCAGGTTATAGAGAGGAACGCCTTCCTTGAAAGCGAGCTGGATGAAAAGGAGAATCTTTTAGAGTCCGTCCAGAGACTGAAGGATGAAGCCAGAGGTAGAGTTCTGTGTGTGATATGATGTAACAAGTGGGCAAATATGACAAGCTTATATAATGTAAACACTGGACAATTTAACACACATAAATTCTCATTGTAAATGCAACTAAAAATCTATCAAGTGCAACTAAAGTTCAAAGTCACACGGTGTGCCTGACATTTAACAGGTCTGGCTGTGTGTAAAATTGCTCTGCTTGAATTGAGGTAAATCTGACATTAAAACATCTTATTTGACTCTTTTCAAACTAGTTTTTGGCCACACATCTGAATGAGTTGCATGTACGGAGTAAGGACCAGAGGATTCTTTGTTCTTATATATATCTGAGGTCCTAACTGGCTGAAGATCTATTCGGACACCTGGTTTAATATCCTTCCTGACTGCTTAAAAGCTTGTTACATTGTTTAAAGGTCTTCGTTTCATGTCTGTAACTCCCCGCTATTGTTTCTTTGTGTTTGTGTGACAGACCTGAGGCAGGAGCTTGCGGTGCAGCAAAAGCAGCAGGTACAGGAGAGGAAGCCGTCCATCAGCAGTGCAGTCAAAGAGCCGTCTTCTTCGTCCTCCACTGGGTTGCCCACTCCGCCTCTCACCCCCCCAGACAAAAGAACAGAGGACAAAACCACATCTTCCACCTCTAACCAGCCCCTTCCCTCTACTCCGTCCAGACCCCCTGCCTCCACAGAGCCCTTCGCCACCCCACCGCCCTCCGCCAACAGGGGTCAGTTTATGCATGTCGTTGTGTGATGAGACACACCTTTATTTGGGGGGGGGGGTTAAATCTAGTTTTTAAAAAATGTGGTTTGATTTGAATGTTCTGGCTGTCCAGATTCTAAAATCTGGGAGGTTCTTATCCTATGAATTAAGAACTTATTTTGTATTTATGATACAAAATAAGTGAACATTTGTACTGCAAGTGGTCATTTTAAAATCTATTTGTTTGTATAGGAACAGGTTTGTAGAATGAACCAATGCCACAGCATTTACAGCCTAAGCTAATTTGCTGTGCTCGTCCCTTTTTTTTCTCTATTTTATGAGCTGCATGTCTTCATCTTTTGGTGTGTTTTTTTTTTGTTTGTTTGATTTTTTTTTTTTTTAGGTGAAAGCCTTTCGGCAACTCCCCTCACCACGTCGGCCAGAATCTCGGCTTTGAACATTGTTGGAGAGCTCCTGAGGAAAGTCGGGGTAAGAACCATGTTTGAGCTTTTTAAACCAATGACTTATCATGTGATGCAACAGGATGCTTCTGGTTGTACACCCTGTTTACTCTGTTTATTAAACAGAACACAATCCACAGTCCACTGAAGAGCTCATATTGACCTTTGTCATTCTGCTCATCTGTGCCTTTTGTTTACTTTGCACCAGTTGATTGAAAACACAAAAATCCTCAACATTTATTTATTTATTCATTTCAAGAACCTGGAGTCCAAACTGGCATCATGTCGGGAATATGTCAACGAGCAGACGGCTAATCGCCGAGTTGGCGGGCAGGGGGCAGCAGCGGGCCAAAGCAACTCGGACAGCCATCCTACCAACGGCCTCTACAACAAGGGGTAAGGTTCTTTGTTCTGCACTGTGCAGCCATCAGGACTAGAGCAGGTCAACAGCTGCAGCCTTAGTGTATAGACTAGTAAAGAAATCAGACAATGTTGCATTACCTGTTATTGTTTTGTAAAAGGAGAAAATATTACAGGGATCATCCAGTGAAAAGTGTACCCTCTCAAACCTGGATTTCCCCCACTAATTTCACTTTAGACTCTTCTGGGCCACCATGATATCACATGTGTGATATTTACCACATACAATCTGGATGAGGCTAACATTGGCTGGCAAATGGATATTAAAGCTGTAAACAACCTATGTTGACTGCATCTCCCTGTAGCCTTCTGTTTTTGGTAGTGTTAGAGCAAGTTGTTGCACTGTTGTCTCCTTTTTGTTTCCATCTGCTTTTCCATGAAATCTTGTGAGGTGCAGCACTGCTCCCTGACTGCTCCCTCTGGTATCATACATTTAATGTCCTTTAAACTGTGATGTGCTAAAAATAAATAAATAAATGTAATCTTGTAGTGTGCAAATGTCTGAGATTAGAAAGGAATATATCTGAGGTTTCTCTGTATGTATGTAATGCTATCCTATTTTAAACTACCTGTAATCTGAACCCAGCATAAAGCTACAAATTAAGTCTGACAAATGCATTTGTTCTTTTATGTAAGTAGGACAGACTGAAGAAACTGTCTGTGTTGTTTTACAGACTGGTGAAGAGGTTAGACTTTGGAACGGGATCCAAGCTGCTGCTTTGAACGTGAAGACATCCTTAATCCTCCTCTGAGCTGCTCGGCCCTTCCTCTCGTCAAACCGGGATGTCCCAAATATAACGGTACTGTGTGTTACGTCATACAGGTCATCAGCCTCAGTGCCTCTTTAGGACACAGGACATGGAAAACTCACAAGATGAAATGAAGTGATGAAATGGATGGATACCCTACTATGGATACTTTGGGATGTCTGTTACCAGCTCCGAGATACAGAGTTTTGTTTATTACCAGGAGTTCTCTCTGCACTTGCACTTGGCTTGAACTAATTTACTGGACTCATTCTGCATGTCAACACCTCACCTCCTTTTGTTTGGAAGTATTTTGCGTTTTTTTCTACTGTCCCTGTATAAAGGCGTTTTTAGACTGAACACAAAGCAAATTTTAGAGAAGGTTTTGGAGAGATTTCCTACAGAATCAATGAAAACTGATGCAGGTTTTCTTTAGGTAGTGAGAACTGAACTGAAGATGTGCTGAAAGAAGGTGAAAGTGTTTGGGGGGGGGAAAGGCTGTAACACTTAAATGCATTATATTATTTTGCACAGTGTACTAAAATGGAGAAGGGATTTCCAGAAAGAAAGAAAGCTAGCATTAATGTACAGCAACAATAGGAGCAAAGCTGAACCCATGCACACCTTTTACAGAAGTCCAACACTTTATAGCATTATACCAGCACCAATTCTCTTTAATGTACATACCACAGTTATCCAGTGGATATAGATTCTCAGTGTCTTCTCTTCATGTGATCCCAGACTGGTTCCATGATAAGATCAGGACTGTGGGGCTCCGACCATTTGTTGCTTTGTTGTTCTTGTGGCTGAAGGTAGTTTTTGATGACTGCCTGGATGTTGGGTCTGGTTGTTGTGATCTGAAAGCAGTAGTCAAACCTGCTGAGTTGTAGCAAAGTGAAAATTTGCTTTGTGGTTTTCTTAACACACCTTGAGTGTATCTGAGGGCTAAACACTGGATGGGAAATTTTATCCACACAGGAGGAAAATGTCTTAAATTATTACTTCATGGTCCACAGATGCAATTGTCCAAAAAAAAGAAAAAGAAAAAAATTAATGAAATTCCATCAACAAAGTGCCACTAATGTTAGACCGAATACAAATTTAAGTAGATTTCCCTAGTAAGCAGATGTTGTAGCCAAGAGAAGGTGAATGTTTTGGATTTTTACAGATTAACTAGTTTCCTAAACATAATCTGAGAAGAATATAACATTTCAAATCTGTGTTGCCACCCATACATTGCTGAGGTGTGGAATTTGAATTTACTGCTTGCAAAGAAGGAATAGAGTGGAGCTGACCTTGAATAAGCAATGCTGTAGCTCTGCGTGAGCCTCAAGGTTTTAACAAATTGTTTTTCATTACTGTCAGATGTTATTAAAAGTATAATGTTATGTGGGAAAGTACTTTGCATTTCACGTGAGAAACTTCTGAAGGATCATGCAGCACATAGTGGCCAGGAGGGGTTGTGCATCTTATAGCTGCCTTAATTAATGTGTTTTTATAACGATGAGTTAAATGTAATATGTGTGGCTTGTTTTTTCACCATCTCTGCAGTTTTATGTAGCTTTTTGGCCCCGTTTAGCGTCCAGTTTTGGTTGTAAGGCTCTTTGACTGAATGGTTCACTCTCACCGCTCTGCTGCTCTGGAAGTTGTTGTGAAAATTAATAATTTTCAGTGGTTTTCTGTGTATGGCTGAGTGTATAAGGAAGTGTATGTTGTAAATGTACCAGAATTTAACTGTTTTATTAGTTTGTGGTAAAGTCATCAGGAGCAATGTCTTTAAGTTTTGTTCGTGCTGGTCTTGGTCCAAATGATTCAATGCCTATGGTTATGGAAATGACCCACTAAAGCTACAACCTGAAAATAATGTAAGATATTGGTGCCAAAGGTTCTCAACATACACAGTAAATATGATTTTATACATAGCAACAAAAGATAAAACCATTTTGCTTATTTTTCCACCAGCCTCTCGATCCACATACTAAAGCTCCTGGCTCAAAAATATTAAGCTTAAATGAAGATTGATCTATAAATCAAGTAGCATGATGTAACTCCTGAACTTGATCAGATCGATTGTTTTACTAGAGAAGACTTAGGTGGACTAAACATAGGACCTCTTCTTTGTCAGTATTGGACACAGCGCAGGAACCCATATAGATTTACACCTGGCGTTGCCTGTGCTGGCTGATCTAAAATGATTCTGGATTGATATAACTGTAGAAGCACTGTTGAGACACTCTCATACATCAGTGCTACATAATGTGTTTTTGCTGTAATTTGTAATTCGCCCCTTGAATATTGTACATTAACTGAGAGGCCTCAAACTATTTGTATGGCGTTGTGAGGCTGTAATGGCCTGACTGCAGTGAAATTTACTGTGGTTATCAGGGTCAGGAGGATGATTGCTCATGATTTAATTCCCTTCCTTTACTTTCTTGTACAATAGAAATAATACAATTTAATAAGTGTATTGTCATAAATTTACTGATCACACCCAGATAATGAACCTTTAGGATTTAAATGACCTTAGCTTTAGCACCACCTTCAGGACACTTTAGAGTCAAATACTGACAAGGCTGTAAGATTAGGAGAACTGTCCATATGTTGTTCATTCTGTCCAATAATTTGATAATATGGCATGAAATGAACACTGTAGATTTAGGGCACTCATAGTGGAGATTAGCTCCATTATTGTGTGGCAGAAAAGTAGAGGAGGCACCTTTTAGACTGTGGAGAAGTTTAAAGTAAGTAAATCTGCAGAGCTCTACTTCTGTCTTTCCAGGAGTGAAATTGGAAATGTCTTCTGTTAATGAGGAGATACAAATACTTCAGTGAAGGCTACGTGTGTTTTATGTTAAAAAGTAATAGGTTGACTTGTAGTGTTATCTACTGTACTTCTACTGTAGGGTCGCTAACATAGGTTGAATATATGTAGGTTGTGGTTGCTTGTGTCTGTAGCTGCTCAGGGCGAATGTAAAGCAAAAGCAGGAGACTGGGCCTTTTCTGTGAAGGTAAATGTGTGGAAGCAGATGTGGAACATGAGGCTTGGTGGGGTTTTCTTTTGCCTTATGTGACTCTAAAAAACTACTTGCATGCTCACAAATGAAGTGCTTAAGACTTGTTTTGTCATTTGTTGTTTTTACCTTCATTGCTGCTTGTGATGCTTCTGAAAAAAGCAATTAAACTTGAAATGGAAATAAAGAAAGTTGCACAGATTTTATTTGTTACAGAAAGTGAAAAGACATCAAGTGAAGGTTTGGTAGCAATTTAATAGCACAAAGCAGAAAGTCCTGCGTCACAGCAGTCGTAGTACATGTCACTTTTATAATTATATGTTGTGTATCTGTGAGGTTTAAAATCACACAATTTCAATGTATATAAACCAGCTGGGCTATAAACATACTTTTACATTCAGTTTCAAAATATTCTGAAAACCTTCCAATGAAGTGCATAAAGAACTAGTTTCAGTTTGTACCTTTCAAACCATCTGGATGAAAAAATAGTCAGTGGCAAGTTTGAACCAATATCATAATTTTCAGCTTTTTTGTGTAATCCAAAAGATTGCGGCCAGAAGGAAAACATTTCCTTGCTGAATTTAAACCTACAAAAACCGAAATTAATGATTTAATCTTATTGAAACCGTTATATTGATGATTTTTTGCAATATTTTAAATCTTACAATCATCTGTTCTTTTTCTTGTACGAAACATCGAAGTGTCACTTTTTGTTGTTTTTATTGTGCAGTGGATAATATGTTTTTTCCCTGCAGCTGTTTAGAAAAGTCTTCAAGGATTCTGTAAATAGCTTAAGAAAGATGTAAGTGTTCTTTAACCACTCTGGTGTGTTGACATGAGCATCTAAAATTTGTAGACTGCACATTGTTAGAAACCAACTTGTGCCATGTTCACAGTACTCTGGCATATTAGGACCGAAATTATTTCTGAAATGGTGCTAAAACACTCATCTAGATGGAGATTCTTTTTACTGGTGATTGCTGTTTAAAATGTAAGGTCTGTATCCTGCAAATGCAGCTGTCAAAATCACTGTCAACTTACGAACTACAAACAGGTCAAATTAGAAGTTCATAAGCACTACTGTTTTTATTGTTTTATATCCATGTCTTCCAACCCACTTCATGTTTTTATTTCAACAGTGCACTGTGTGTTGGCCAAAACTTTAGTATTTTACTCATCAGCCTAAATCTGGTACACTTGTGGACAAGAAGTGTGGGAACCAAACTAATTGTATAATTAATTTTAGTAGATTCACTGTAAAGCAAAACAACTAAGGTATACATTTTTCATTTCTGTAAGCTCTGTGACTAACATAATGTCTGAAAGGCACAAACTGATTGTTGATATAGAGGGAATTATTTAAACTATCTGGAATACAAAGTAAATATATTATTTCACATAAATTGTTATATTAATCCACAAACATTGAAAATATTTTATTGGCTTCATTTCACTTGACAAAATGAAACCTTAAGTTAGTA
>OMNN01051603.1:0-23270 GCA_900302755.1 Chromis chromis | reverse complement strand
TAAGTTAGTAATCCCATTCCAGACAGTTAAAATCTACAGTGTTCATACCTCCATTGTGCTCACTGGTTAATTTACTAATTAAAGCTAAACCATTTGGAATCGGCCTGATAAATAACTGAGCAAAAATGAATGCAGCTGGTTGTGCAGGCATTTAACTTCTCATCTGAAAGGCTTCTTCAGTTCTGACTGGAGGAGAGATGTTAGGGCCTCCTAAATCAAGGTGTGAATGGGTGTTTGGCAGTGTTGTAACAGTTGATGCTATTGATCAGATCTGAGCTGTCGGAACTGAAGAAGTGTTTCAGATGAGATGAAATGTCTTTAGCACTTAGATATACCACAACCTGGATGACTGAGAATCTCTGAAGTTGTGCTATGTATAGTTTAAATTGGGAGGGGATAGAAGCATAGGCATTTCTAAGTGGATACAATTTTTGGATTGAAGCTGCCAATATTTGTTGCCAACAGTTCAATACAACAGTGACTAAATGTATCCACTGTAGCTCCAGATAATTAAAATAGAAACTAAGACAGTACTGAAGCGGAATGTCCTGTCTGCAGAAGCTTTTCAAAACTTGGCATGACATTGAAACAAACGTAGAAATTATACACAAATACAGAAATTGGAGTCGACTTGCTTTTAGATGTTGGATAAACTCAGCAGCTTTACTTCCGTTTAAGTAGGAATTCTGTTGTTTTTGGAGCAACTTCACATAAAATACAGTTTCTCAGAAGGAAAGGTGGATCATTCCTAGCTGCTAAACAAATAAAGCATTAAGTTATTTAAAATTTAAGACCAGAGGGATGTGCATATTTAGGGCAGAATCAAGAAAAATAAACGTATTTCATAGCACTACACCTGAACTTTCTTAAAATAAATACAATTATTTAAACTAATTTTAAATATTTTTCAATTAACTGATTAAATAATTTTTAAATAAAATGTCAGAAAGTAGAAGGAGCATGAAGTTCTTCAGAATGCTTGTTTCATGCCAGCAGCAAATGCTCACATTGGAGAAGCTGGAACTAGCAAAAGAAAAAAAATTATATTTAAAGCAAAAATATCACTTTGTCTAAAGTTTAAAAATAATTTAAGGAATAAATGGAAAACTGTATCAGAATGACAGTGGTAGTAGTCTGGTAGGGATGGTACAGAATTTAGTAGTTTTATTTTTTGGCGCAGTAACTTGTAGCTTTAGCCTACACCTTCTGGGTTTTCTATTGTGCCATTTTGTTGGGAATAATTAAATTTTCCCCCAAATAGTTGGTAATTGCTTACAAACCAAAAATTTTACATTAATCGATAGTATGGTTAAAATATCCAGGACCCTCCTTTGGCTTATTAAATGGGGAATTTTTTTTAATTTTAAGGTGTAAAAATATATCTGGAAAAGCTCACTTCACTTTAAATCCAATACTAGCAAAGAATTTGGTCCATCTACTCATCATCAGAAGAGTAGGTGTAGGCCTCCTCGTGGGCCTCCAGAGGTGGGGTGCAGGCACGAGGAGATGGAGAACGAGGCTCTTCCTCCTGCATCTCCACCGAGTTCTCTTTGATGGTGCTCCTCCGGCTGATGCTACTTCCCAGCCCCAGGCTCCTGATGCTGCTGCCGCCAACGCTGCTCCGAGGACTGGGGCTGCTGAACACCGCCTCCCCGCCGCCACGCCTGGGAACACCCGACACATCAGGAGGAAGAGAAAAGAGGACAGAGGAAGAAAGGGAAAAGGCTCGTTGCAAGGTAAGATTTTTTTATTTTTTTTGGTAAAAGTTGAAGCCCCTGAAATCTTGAAGCAGAGCTGGAGAGGATGAGGAAATGGAAATAAAAAGGCTGTTAAAGAAGAGAATATTCCCAGGAAGCTTTGAGGACAGTTTGCAGATCAGGAGTGTCTGAAGATGGGTGTGAAACAGGAGCAGCCAGACATGAAAGGAGGGAAAGGAAATTTAAAATCACAATGCCTTCACTTACGGAGCACACTAAAGGTCATGGTGAGCATGTGCAAGTCAAACATTCTCATTGTGACCCTTGTGGGAATCCTTATTCTCAGCTCTTAACTCGTGTACTACAAAAATGTAAGGGGTTTAATTGCATAGAATTAGATTTCTTTTTTTAACATTTGAAACCTTTGTATTTACTATTGCGTGTAGAACTGGATGGTTTAATGGTTGTTGTTTTTTACTTGAAATTATTGCAGATTGCCACTAGGATCCATCATTTCAATCTAGAGCAGGAGTCTCAAACTGCATTCCTCGAGGGCCACTATCCTGCATGTTTTAGATGTTTCCCTCTTCCAACACACCTGATTCAAATGATCAGGATCGTTATCAGGCTTCTGCAGAGCTTGATGATGAGCTGATCATTTGAATCAGGTGTGTTGGAAGAGGGAGATATCTAAAACATGCAGGATAGTGGCCCTCGAGGACCAGGATTTGACACCCCTTGTAGATGCTAACAAAATGTCTTGACAAAGCAAAGTGAGCCATGACTTAGATGGTAGGAGTTGAAGGAGATGCGATAATCATGCAGATAGATGAGATAATTGTAGCCCAGAGTGGTTAGATTAGCAAAATCTGTATTTTCACATGTCACTGTGATGTTTTCTATAAGTTGTGTACTAAAGAGTTTGCATTATAGTTGAATACAAGGGTTAAACTGGGATTTGTGATGGGAGTGCTTGTACAGTGAGGTCAGGGCTCAGGGACATGAACCTTTTACCCTTTTGGCAGAATATCAGGGATGTAGCCATCACCTGCATTCAAAATCCATTTTACAGATTGTTTCGTGTTTTATTTAGATGGAAAAAAAGTCAGAGACCGAGTTTCCAACCAACTCATGGAGCTCAAAGTGGCTTCATTAACAAGCCCACAAAGATCAACTCTGCCTGGCAACAGTTTATTTGCGCTGTAAATAAGAAGCTTGTTTTGTTCCAACCTCCACATTCCAGAACCAATGTTTGAAACTTAGTGTAAATCTGCATTTTAAACTGCATATATATCACATAACAATGGAGAGAGTAGCACAGCATGTATATCAGAACCTAGGGTCTGTCTACATAAGCAAAATATGCTTTGAATTAGAAAAGAGGCCTCTTACGATGTTTTCATATCATCGCAGGATGTGAAATGTTTCTTAAAGGAATGTTGAGTGGGTGCAGATGAAACATATACAATATCTACGTGGTGGGATGAATTTGAGTCTATGTGTGAAGCATTTCAGTTCAACATCCATGCAATATTGAAGCTTGACATTTTTGTTCTTAGATGTCAGAGAGCAGCTGGTTCGACTTTAGGCCATGTTTCACGCTGCCTCAAGTAAATAAATAGATCAAGTTTGTGTGTTTAAATTTCACTAGAAATCTGCAGAAACAAGCTCTACCTCTTTTGACCAACGAATCACTAAAAATGTAAATAACTACAGGAATAACCTGTACTGCTCTGTTAATAATAATATGTACAGCTCTGTTGGTGGTGGAGCATTGGAAAGAATGATGCTGCAGATTTCAATGGATGCAGAGGGAACCCTGGAACCAGGAGCACTGGTTCTGATGAGGAGTTGAAACTTGACTCCGCCTACAGGCCGCTGAGGACCACAAAAAGACACTTAAAATAGCCTCTGCTCATTCAAACAGCCTCAAACTCGGCACTTCACTTCCTAGAGCCACCAACTTTGATGTAGATTGGATGAAAGGTTGTTAGAAATTACAATTAACAGAAATATTCACAAACTCCTTCACTGATTAGTGAGACATATGTTTGTATATAACCTTCACAGATACATGAAACCAGAAACTAGTGCATAATCAACTGCACAAAAACAGATTGAAATTCCTTTTTAAAGCCAACTCCCTTGCTGTTTTTATTGTAGGTAATATTTTGGTAAATCTTTTCAAACTCACAATTTTGTTACAGAAAAGATGTAAGGAACATTCTGTTAACTATATGTTATTAACATAACATGGTAATATATATTTACATGGCATCATAATATATATTAACATGAAATGTGTTGATATAATTATTATTATTATTATTATTAATTATTGGGTTCAGGGGTTCAGAGGCAGAGGCTGAGGGGAAGAGGGTCGACCTATATCAGGAGACAGACTGAGGTTTGGTCCCTCCAGTTATATTAAAGAATTAAAGGAACATACACACACACATTCAAAAAATTACAAAATACACACACACAATCACCGACTCCACTTCAGGAAATTAATCTTGCTCTCCTGAATTGTCCCTAAAACTCAAAAAGTCCCAGATCTTTACATCCAACACAACTTCTGCTAACAGTGTGCATCGGTACTCTGTCTGAATACCTCACAGTCCTTTTTCATTTTTGAGTGTGAGTGTGTGTGTGTGTGTGTGCGCCTGCATATGCTCTCGATGGCAATGGGTTCATTTCATTCCCAACGCTCCAGTGAGCTTACTCAGCAGAACTAGGTCAGACCAAGTTTTAGTGGCAGAATAAAGCAACATAAAACCAAATAATATGTGTCCGTTCTGTCCGAACCTGCACAGAAACTAGACACACAGATAGATGGACTGCTTTAAGTCTAATACTTGGACCACATCTCAATTGTTATTATGGTTTCTGCATGTGCTGCCTGAAAGACGGTTTGATGTTGAGAGAGGATGGATTACGAGTATTGAGTGGGAGAAGGAAAATGACAGCCTTCTGCGAAAAGAAGAGGTGGCAAGCAATGAGAGGTGGGAGGAAAGAAGAGCCCTTTCATTAACATGACGGTGCCAGTTCTCAGAGTTATAATCAATCAACCAATAAACATCTTGCACTGTCACCTTTTTTCGTGTAAACCTGCTAATAAAAACAGGCATGGTTTGAGCCAGAGGACCAGACCAACACTTACCTCAGTTACAATTTCTTTTGTTTGTTTTTATCTTTATCAAAAAGATCCTACATGCAGTATGGTCTAATAATATAACCAAGTGGGGAACATAAACTGCTATCTTGTACATTCAGGTTTTATAGTTCCGTCGCTGTGGTGGTGAAAGGGTCAGAAAATAAAGTGAGCATTGCATAACATGATTAAGTGTAGTGCTTTGAGATAAAATGACATCTCGTTTCTCGGCACCATGGAACACTGAATCTCATTTGACTGCTGTGAATAATTGATTATCAATGGGCAACAGCCATGAACGAAAACTGATACCAGCCAGCTTCACTTGCATTACATTGGAAACGATTCAATGATCAAAATACACGGTTTCAAATGCAAGCATCTGTTATGGGACACCGGACACATGTTCTATGTTACGGTAACAAACGACAAGCACACTGCTAGCCCGATGACCTTCACATCGGTGTACTCGGCGCACTCAGTCTTTTATGACGCCTCTTATTTCAAACTTCCTAAAGGTTCTCAAACTGACCTCAGGGGCAGAGATGAAATCAGTGAGGACTGCCGTTAAAGTCACAGCCCAATCAGAGCATGTTAAAAGCAGGCCTAAAACATAACATGTGAAACTTGTGAAAATAGTGTACGGCACAGTCAAAACCATACTTCTGCATGGGTGCACCACACAAAATAAAGTAACAGTATTAGCCACTCTAATAAAACAATCTAGCTGTGGCGTAGCTTCTTATACACAATAAGCAAAGTGACTTTTTCTTGGCATTATACTGTATTTAAATACAGACTGGTGTTAACTTAAACTTCTGGAGCCGTTTGAATTTGCTCACATATTTGCCTTTTTTTTTGGCTATTTTAGTTCTTTTTAAATCGTGACCTCCTGTCATTTACACCCTTAATATTCTCTTCTCATCCCCCCGTCTTTCCCTCTCTCCTCTTCACTCTCCAGCTCACTTCAAGGTGTCCTGGGGTGTAATCCTAGTCAGGAGAGGAGCTGCGGCAGATGAGTCTGACACTGCTGCTGAATTATTGATTGATCTATTACATCACATACATACAACAACCCCTAAAGATACACAGCCACACACAGGTGGACAGACCCAAGGAAACATTCTGTACTTATTTACACTGTAAAGACACAAATAATGCCATTGACTTTCCTCCTCTGCTGCTCTGCCCTTACACCAAATACTTTTCTTTTCCCCTGCAAACCTCTTTTCAGAGATTCTTTCCTTTCATCTCTGTAAGACTCCTGCAGAAAAGCTGCGTCATTAAATTGCTTCAAGCAGAGAGCTATAGGCAGGGCACTGGCCCTGTTCAATAATTACAGCAAAAAAAAGGTTGATGGAGAGCGCATCCTTTACGCTTTCCCATAGAATATCAAGGCTTTCGGTAATCTTGTTTAAAGTAATGTATCGGAGAGGCAGACTGAATGTAATTTAAAACAGAGCCCAGCATGTAAGATGGAGCAGAGAGCGAAACAAAGAGCAGTGCACTCTTGGTTTATTCAGTCATGTATGAAGGGAAACTTGAAAATTTAAGTGATGGCAGAAACAAAAGAAAATGTGGAATAAAGTGTGACCAAAATGGAAACCAAGTGAAAGAGCAGGAGACGTACTTCAGCAGTAATACAAAGAGAAATAAAGGGACATGCTGCATATTCATGAATATCTGCCTATTTTCCCCCTTTCTTCCCCTTCTGTATCCATCCAATAGCAAAACCCTCCTCTCTTCCACCCCCACCCAGATTCATACCCATAATGCTCTTGGCCTGGATACATAATACAGAATTTATCATTCATCCCCCTACTGAGCCATTGTAAGCTCTACAGCATAAATCAGTGTGTGTTTAAAATTAGTCTATGTTTGTGTGGTTGCTCTGTGTCTGTATCAGATGGTATAATGGCCTTAGTCAACCATTTCAGTGGCACATAATGGCACTGAAAGTCCATATTACTTTTGTTTCCAAACAAAGCACCATCAAAAAGAGCAGCACACACCCAGCTAAACCGACAGAAGTATACAGGCAGACGCTAAGTAGGAACCAACACAGCCAGTTTCAGTGGCTTTGCACATGTATACACAAATGCAAATATAGGCAGAGACCCACTGACCAGTGATGCGCGTCGAAGCCTGCGGCTCATGGGTTTGTCAAAGGGCGGGCTGTTCATGGCAAACTTCTCCAAGTAGCCCTCCGGTAGCCTGATATCAGCTGGGAGAGACAAACGTTTGTTTATGTCCTGAAACAGAAAAAGAAAGAGACAAACTTGTGAGTTTATGAAACTGAATGTATAATGTGCAACCCCATGACAGTGATTATGTGTTTGAAGGAAAGGTTCCCATACATACAAGAATATAGGAAATACAATACATAAAAGATATAAGATAATCAGCATCTTTAAAATGTGGTGTGACATTGCCTGTTAGAATAAAACATTAACAAGTGGATTACTGTATTATCACTACAAGAAGAAGAAGAAACCTTTATTTGTCACGAATACTTTTTATTTATTTATTTATTTTACAACATTGTGAAATGTTGTTTTTTGCATATTCCAATTGGGGTCAGAGGGGTCAGCCATGGTACGGCGCCCCTTGCTCAAGGGCCCAGCAATGGCGGCATTGGGTTTGATCCTCTGACCTTCTGATCAGTGGCTCAGAGACTTAACTGTTGCGCCACCACAACCCAAAGCAGCAGTGGGTTTGTCACTTGACAAACAACAGCTTTCTCCAGTCAAGTTCAAAACTTTGGTTTACAGGTGCCATCTGTGGCTGTGAATGACTGATGAATGATGATGTGAATGACAGCTACATCCAGTAGGAATAAAAGGTCAGATCAAGTGCACTCCAAGATGGGACAAATCCCAAAAAGTTCCTTGCTAGTTCTGAATTAATTTTCACAAAACACTGTTGGCACTGTGAGAGGGTTGGTACAACAGTTTCTAAGTTCACAAACTCATTTGCAAAACATTTGTGCAAACCATTTTTTCTTAATAAGCACACTTGGTATTTTGTCTTCTACTCGTCTGCCAATTGTCACTAACCGATCGTATCAATTTCAACACAGCACAAGTCTGACCTGCAAGCCACTGCATTACCAGACTGGCATACACAAACAACAGCACTGAACCGATTTGGGGATTGTTGCTTCCAGCTCTTTGTGGGAGCCTTTCTTTTCAGTATATGAAATAATTGCAGCATCAGACAGCAGCAGGATCCATGTTAGCATTTCGTAAACAATAAAATTCTATTTTCACACAAACGTTACAACTCCAGTAACTTCATGAATTACCTTAAATTATAAATTATCCCCAAAAAGGAGACAGGATCGGTCAGCATCTCACAGCAAGTCACGCTGTGAACTTCTCCTTTACATCTGACAAGTGAGCTGTCACACACAGTCACAGTCAGCTACAGTGAAATGATTTGCTGCATAGCTGCTGTCTTCAGGATGAGTCTTGAGCTCAATTAAAGCTGCCGGGAAGTTTTTATTTTATTGTTGGTAAAGTAACTGTTAGATTAGATTCACACAACGACCGAATTTTAAGCGTTTCACATATCCTAAATAAATTAGATTAGGTTTTTGGACAGTTTGATAAGCTTGCTGTTAGTTTAGGTGTAGTCTTTGTTTACTGGTGCATTATGTCATTTGAAGTACTGTGAAATCTCACATCATCATCATCATCATCATCATCATCATCACCATATAATTGTGTACGTGTCGTTTTATTCTACAGATTCTACCGTGCAACATACTCCACAACAGCTGGAAAAACTTTCACCTTCCAGCCCTTGCTGGAATACAAAGTTATGACTCTCCATTTCCCACAATGCATTTCTCCCATATACTATCCATGTAGAACATGTTCACCGGCAAGCTGCCAATCACACACTGTTTCCATGGCAGCGGTGGCTGGCTGGCTGGCCCAGTCCCAACAGCCCCACAGTGTGTATCCTCGATGTGAGTGTGTGAAATGATATGTGTGTTTACATGTGAGCGTTAGTGGGAGGGTAGAGTAGTGTGTGTATGCCTGAAGATGAAAGGTAGAGGGATTTTACGCCTGTAATGGCTTTATCTGTGTTCAGTGGCTAACATGGTAACATGCAGTATTAGAAAACTGAGGACACTGACACACAAAAACCACCCTGAAAACACACACGGACACACATTAAACATGTCAACTGATGCTCCGCAAACTGCACAAACAAATGCTCAGAAATAATAGAAAAATAAGGCACAAACACATGCACTGACATGACCTACTAGCTTACACATTTGTAGGCTTCACTGAGTATCTGAATCATAACCGAGTAAAATACAAGAACACACGACGACACCATTCACGATAACAATAATCATTTTCTTATGCTTTACCACAAAACATTTCATATTTTATACAATTCCTACCGAAAGTGACAGCTCATGACCAAAACAAAAGACCCTCCCACAAGTGCACTGTCCATACTCTTTTTCAATAAGACAACAATGGACGCAAGTTCACAAAGAAACTGACACTCATGCTTATATATCAGTCGAGACTGAATAAAGACCCACACACGAACGCACATGTGTGCCCATACTCACAATGCAGAACAGCTCTAGTAGCTCCCTCATTGTCCTCCTTAAACGTATTTTTCTATGCACTCACACACGTGTGCTTTCTTTCAACGATGCATGTCTCTGACCTGATACATGACTGCACACACACTGACAGAAAGAGAGAAAGAGAGAGGGCTGGCATCGTGGTAGAGTGCCATCCACATGCTCAGGAGGAGGAGGGGAAAAAATGAGGAGGGGGAAAGAAGGAGCAGAGGAGAGAGGAATGGACAGATTCCTGAGGGGAAAAAGGCAGATGGGGGGAAGGGGTGAATGGAGAGGGGGAATGGCTGAGCGAAAACATTGTTTTTTTTTGTTCTCTCCCACCATCATTTTGTCCTCCATCTCTCCTTCATCCTCATCTCCCTTATCTCCTGAGCCCTATTCCTCCAGATCTCCCTTTTCTTTGTCACACCAGTAATTATTCCTACATCCATAATTATTCTCTCACCCCAGCATTTTCCTCTCCCACACTGCCCCTCCATCCTCTCCTCTCTTTCTCTCTGTGGTAAACATGGTCTAAATTAGTCCCTTCCACTGCTCACAGTAGTCAGAGTCAGTGCATCCAGAGGCATTTCCCGTAATACTGCTGCGCTCATCACTCTGCACCTCCTTCAAACGGATACGCACAGTCTGACTGAGGCAGGAGCACATACTCTGGGAGGTGGAAAAGCAAAGCAACAAATAGCAAATCTGTCTGTCCACTAATAGCAAAGGTGCACTCACACAGACATACCCTCTGAACCCCAAAACCCACCAGCGAGTTCGAAAGGCATGTTATTTTAAAAATATTATAAAAAATATGCCCAAAACAGGGCAAAATATCATATATTTAACTTTCCGATGGTCCTTAAACTTATCCTGTGTGACTTTTGGTTTTGTCTGGAAAATTAATTAAATCTAAGCTTGAAATCGTGAAGTTTCATCAAAATCACTTTATTCAACACATCTCATTTGAGAATTTACCAAGAAATATATTCAGTAAGAAGACTGCACTCCTCAACACAACTAAGAAGCCATGACAGCTGTGACCAACAGTCATGTGACAAAAAATGTGACAAGACAAAAAATCTTGGACTACTGAGCTGAACCGGGCTGAACTGCAGGATGTGCTTACACCGAACATATAGGAGACAAGTAGTAAAATATCAATAATTAGTAAAGTTATTATTTTTTCCTCAGTATTGGTAATGCCTGTGTGAACTTGGCAAAATGCTGTACATGTGGATTCCAGCGTTTTCTAATTTTTGGAAAATAAATATCTAAAAAAATTCAACTTTCATTGTTCGTTTTTACGATTTATGGCACTATAACTCTGTTATACAGTACGGAAGACATTTGTGAGTTCTTGTGGCTACGGCTGTGCTGTTTCCATACAGGTGCAGGACTTTACATTGCAAAATTAACCCACAGATCCAGATCCAGCCACACACAAATTGCCTTTTTGCTAGTTATAGCCCAACTGATACTACTGATACTAATACTGCATAGCATACATGTTTGGATGTTTAAAATTATATATCTGCTCATTTTAAAACCACATATATACATACCATAAACACTTCTGATACAGAACTTTTTCAGAAGATTTTTCTTCAATGGAAAATTGGTGTATGTAATGGTGACACTGTATATAATTCACCTCTATCCTAGAGTTTGGCATTTCTTCTCTGCCATTTCTTGTTGTTTATCGGCCAAGATACATACCGATACCAATATATCAGCAAGAAGGCAATGCTGATATATGGCCCTGTCTAATTTATCAGCGTGGCTCTACAATCCGCCACACTTTATAGTTCTCTACTTATAATTTTCTTTTTGTGTGTAGTGAAGAGTGAAGGAGTAAATGTTTTCACACAGTCTTTGGCATCACTACTGAATCTCAATGAATAATATTGTGTACAGGTGTGTTTCCTCTGGGAAGATGCATGAGCGCCGCGTGCTTGGTGTAAAAGCAGGTGTGTTTGTGTGCAGGTGCGTCCTAGCCTCCAGTACCTCATTAGAGATGCGCCGATGGTGGTTGTTCCTCATGCGGACCCTCACTGGACTCTGGACCTCATCGGAGGACGTCCCAGAGGCCTGGTCGCTCTCCCCATCTGAACCCATTTTCACATTTTCATGGACGATACCTATAAAACACAAACATACAGATTTATGCTCAGACTGTTATTGCGTTCTGAAATTTCACCCACCCCTCTCTGTAAGCCACAGTAGAGTCCCAATCCCCAGGTGATGGATTGTACCACCAGCCATGGAGGGGTGTTAGCCAAGTGTGTATAAAATGCCATTGGTAAAATGAGGAAGTCAGAGATCAATATTACCCTGCATGCAATTGGAGCGTTGCCCGTCTCTGCCTGCCACCCCCCACACCTTCATCCACCCCAGAATCCATCTGATTAATGAGTCACAGTGCAGCAGACAGGACTGCCTCCTTCAATGGTGTGTGAGTCTGTATGTGTGTGAGTAAATGTGGGGGAAGGGTCTCTGTTTGGCTTTCAGCTCTATAGTCTGGGTCATGTACAGCACATACAGTATGTGCGAGCATCTGTGTGTGTGTGCTTGATGTTGAAACGTTTCCATTAAGGGGGCTGAAAGATGTAAAAGCTCACTTCTAACATTGGTAATATCTTCCCTTACATCATCTACTGTTCACACTGACTACAGCAAACCATCAGCAGAGGACAGACTGATAGGGGGGAGATTAGGAGATCGGGGGAGGTTGGTTTTTGGTGGGTAGAAGTGATGAAGTGGAAAGAAAAATAAGTCCCCTGAGTGACTGTGACACCTCAGCCGTGGGATATAACGACTGAGGGCCAGATAGGTAAAGCTATTTATTATAGCGCACTGCCAGCTGCAGAACAGCTGAGGTTTATTCTAGGCCATTTGTGTGTGTATGTCCCTTTCATGTCATTAGGGGTAGGATTTGAGAAAGACAAGCCAGTCTACGGACTCTGTCTTACGGTTAAAAAAGAAAAAAAGGAATACAGGCAGAGTGAGCAGTGCATAAGCAAAATACAACTATCTAGCTTTTCAACACAGCTTTCTTTATATGTTTACAGCCTGACATTTTTTTCTCATTTGCTAAGCTAAAATGGTTATTTGGTAAACAAGAGGGCATGGTTTAAAATGCATTTATGAAGTTGCAGGGTTTAATATTAAATATATACATAATTATGAAATTAATACTCAGGAATAAATTGCGAAAATGTGAGAAAGAACTCATTGTTATGACATGTTATTCATTCATTCTTAATTTCAAGGTTATACAGAACTTTATATTTTCATAATTTATTTTTTTATTTCAAAATGATAGTATTTTCTCCAATTACAAATATTTCATCCCACTTTTTATTTCATGGCGGTGGCATTGCAAATCGCGTGCCCGATGTCATCACCCATTAACCAGAGCAACAATAATGGCAAAGTAATTCTGAATTAACCAAGCAGAGGCTGCTGCTGTAAAATAAAACCGTTCACAACCAGGCCTTTGCCTACTTAGCCAGCTGACTAACAAGGCAGAATGAATATATGTATTTATTCCATAATGACTTATAAATTTGTTTAACCTTCAATATTTTAGGGTTCCACAGAGATTGGTCCAAGATTTTGGTTACAAATGTACAGGATTTCACCACCGGACTGTACTTTTCCCAAAATTAAACTTTCAAATTGTACATCTTACTTTCTATTCTCTATTTTCTTACTCAGCTATATTATAAATGATGCCTTTGTACGTCAGTGTACTCTGAGTATAAAGAAAGAAATGAATGAAAAAATATAAACCTTCCACAAAGGAGCAAACTGTATATTTGAATTGTATCAAAGACCTTCTTATTGACACCAACAGTCAACTACCTGTATAGATGCCAGTTGATAATTCCAGCCTACATCTGCCCAGTGGTATATCTGTTGACAAAAGCAGCATATGCTCATTAGCGAAACACAACCCAAACACAACCCATCTGTGTAAATGCTTAATAAACCACTTCATAATCATTTTAAATCTCCACGTCTGATGCACAGCCTGTGGCCTCAAAGCCAGACACAAGGATACAGGGAATGAACGTACCTTGGTAAGAAAACTGAGCAGTCAGTTGTCATATCAGGAATCAACCCTTACAACCCTGATGGTGAAACATTAAACTCATGGTAACTGACACCAGAGCAAGGAGAAATTGATCCAGGATATCTACATGCTGACAGACGCACACACACACATGGCCACACGCGCAGTACGAGTGAGTATCCAGTACTAGTATTATATCACAGGTCTTTCTCGCTTTCTGAGAGGTCCTGATCTTATCTGTTTGCGTAAACAGTCAAGCAGATGTGGGTGGATGAGACAGGACAACCTGCCTTTGGGAGGAAAATTCCATTGCCAGGGACCCAAAACAATATATTAAATACAGTACATGCATTTGTTTCATACGCCAGCTTCTCCAACACACTTTCTTGCCTTAAAGCAAACTCAAAGTTCCCCTCACACTTACCCTCTAATCACACAAAACATTACTTTCCAGTCTCCTGCAGGCTCTGTCTGTTCCATTTCTATAATGTGACTGAAAGAGCAGACAGAAAATGTCATGAGCTACCACTGCCTCCCTGTATGGAGCCAGGCTGGCCTAGTTAGGGTTGCTGACTCTCTGCTAGTCCGTCTGGAAGAGTGAGTGGTCTACTTTAAAGACTATCCTCACCTCACCTAGCTCAGCGTGTGTTCCACTCAGCTGGAAATTCATCTCCAGCAGATGATAACAGGGCCTTAAAAATGATGGAAACGGCGGCGGAAAGGGTGAAAGAAGAAGTGAAGTAAGTCTAAGATTCGCTTCATGAGCCCTTCAAAGAGAAGCAGCAATATTGGGATTTCTTGTCATAAGCCCTCACTTGTCAGGCCAGACACTGAGTTCAGTGGGTTACTCATGAATGCATTGGTAGAATTAATAGTTACTGTCCACATTCGCATTACTCACTGTTATTACCATAGGCTTAGGCTTTGAACTGAATCCTTTCGCTTCCCCTTTTTGCTCTTCAGCCAGGAGTTCTCAAACTCCTTTTAAGCACAGGACAGCATACTGTCTGAATTTGGCCTGAGCAGCAGGAATAGAGATACTGCAGTCATTGTGCTGACAAGCAAATGAATAAAAAATTCAAAAGGAGGACTTCACTTCTCCAAGGAGCTCATGGGATCCCTGTAGGTACCAACACACATTGCTCTGGGCTAACACACCACATCTCTCATCTTTAAACCAGCGACATAAAAGAACGCAGATTTTGATATTTAATGGGTTTAGATGTTTAAAATTGTAGGATCAGCAGATTCTGAGAGGAAGGTACTTGCATAAAGCCACGTCTTTGTACAGAACAAAACCTCAGTTTCATGTCCCACAGAGTAAAATCATTATATAAAGACATATCACATGTGGTAGCCAAAAGGAACACAACTATTCTACGGCTTTATTGGCACATGTAGTTACTTACAGTCATCTACTAAGGAATGCTCTCCCTTAATCTAATCTATAAAGTGCTACAATAATCTGATCAGTATATTCTTGGACCGTGATTTAGATCTGAGAAAATGGAGGATCAGAAAATAGATGAACTTGAGGATATATGATGACAGACTCACCAATACGGTTTCCTGGAGGACGGCATGAGTCCAGCACTCGAAGCATACGGAAAGGTGACAGCCTCAGCGGCGTATCTCTCTCCCCCATTCTTATCCCTTCTCCCATTCTAGTCTCCCCCATCCTCGAGTCTCCCACCCTGGGAGCACGAGCAGGGCACCCTTGGGGGTTGTCTGACATATCCATTGTTCCACAGGATTCAAAGTGCTGACATTTGAAAGTGCATCTAAAAATTCAAAAATTAATTCGACAAAGAGACAAAAAAAAAAAGTCCAGGCCTTTTCAAAAAAGTTGAGGCCACTTCAGTTCAGTCTTGGTGTCTAATCAGCCAGTCTGGGTGGCACCCAGGCTAGTTTAAGGAGCTGTAGCTGATTAAGGGTCCAAGCTTTCTGGGAAAAAAATCAAATCCTCAAGCTCTCTCCGTACCGCCAGAAGAGCCCCATGCAGTAGAGAACAGGTCTTACATTGCGAGGATAGTGCAGACTGCACAGGCACACTAATCACAATGCAACAACTCCCTCGGCTGCTACTCCACTTTAACACTCTCTCTCTCTTCCTGTGTGTTTTTTTCTCTAGACGCTCCCTCTCTCCACCTCTCCTTTCTCACTCTTTTCCTCTCTGCAGTCACACTCTGCTTGCTGACTAAGGAAGGTCAAACACCGTGCAGGTAGGAAAAATGCTGCAGAGACAGTCCAGCACGCGCGAGCCGAAAAAACTGTTACAACCTGTCACTTAGAATAACAGGTGTTCTGTCTTCATCTGTAACATCCAGACATAAGCACACAAACATGTGAAAAGACTCGCAAGATACTTAACTTACAGTTCCCAGCGAGAAAAAAACACTTTCACGTCTCTGAGGTTCAACTATTGGACCCCATTGTTGTCCATATCTTCCCTTTACCTTTACCTCCTGTTACTGTTGCATTTTCATTCCAGTTCACTCTTTTTCCTGATGTTTTTCCCCTTCCTTGTCAGATGTCTTCCCTTTGTCCTCCTTGTTCTTGCACAGTTATTCAGCACACCACTCTATTCAGGCTGTTGTGCTGCTCTCCTCCTTTCCACTCCCCTCTCTCTCTCGATTACTCTCTCCTTGCCTCTGGCGCCCCTATCAGAGCTTTCAGTGTCGTTAGTCCTCCTGCTCTCTCCCGCTCCCTCCCTTCACCTTGCTATTACTCCCCTCCCTCTCATGTGATAGCAATCTCTCTCTCTCCCCCTCCTTCTGCCTCTATCTCTCCCTCTCTCGTTCCTCCCATCTCTGTCTGGGTCCAGAGATGGTGTTGAATATCAGTGCGATCATCCTGTCTTTCTATTCATGAGACGATGACAACATTTTCTGCCTGATCAGCCTCTTTCTTACACTTCATCTCTGCTGCTCCATCCTAGTCGCCTTCTCTTTCTCCTGCTCCTTCCCTCCTCGCCACCCTCTGCCTCCTTGTCCTTATCACTCTGCAGCGCAAAGAAAAAATGAAACCCAAAGGCCTCTGAGTGACGCCTCTGGCATCCTCGGTCCCCTTTCCTCTGTTTTCTCCTCTTTCTCCCTCTGCCCTTCCCCATAAACATGAAGCACAGGCCATTACTCATGTTCAACCCAGGCACACACACATAGACACACACGCTCCCCCACACACATGCCACTGCACATACAGTCACTGTTACAGTTATCCCTGCAAAGACTACTCGCATACTGTCAGAACACAGCTCTGTCTCACACACCTGTAGAACATACAGACTATGCACAAGTACATTAGCATTATGTATAAGCGGTCATCCTGAGCAATGTTTTTCCACACTTGAAAACTTTAAAATAAAACCTTAAAAGACTTAAAAGACAGAACCACCAGCATCAAGTTCTACTTGTCTACAATGTACAGTGTAACCAACACGCCTAATTAAATAAAATGATGTTTTTTTAATGTTATTTTTTTTTTCTTTCACAACACAACACTGAGAGATGCTTCTTAAATGTGAAGTATTTGGCTTTGGCTCTGTTACGTGTATTAATGTGAATAATGTTTTCTTGGTAATGACCTTTAGTGGAAAATACATTTACCCAAGTAATGTACTGAAGTACAGTTTTGAGGTACTAGTATTTTACTTGAATATTTCCATTTTGTTACTTTATACTTCCAGTACATTTCAAAGAGATTGCACTTTGTACTTGACTACATTTATTCAACAGTGATGGTTAGTAGTTATTTTGAGGATTTGGGGTTTAAATGGCTCACATACATAAAAAACATGTGGTAATATTATAAAATATGATACTTTGTTATAGAATAAATCAGCCAATATTACATTAACTCCACATCAGCTACCTGTACATACTGCTAACATGTTTATGCATCAATAATAGGCAAATGACCCATATAAAAGTGACGGTGGCGATTCTGCATAACGAATGCTTACAGTACATTTTTATTTTAATACTCTTGCGCCTTTTTACTGAATTAACATTTTAAATTTTGAATGCACAACTCTTCGTTTCCACATGCATATTTCCTTCCTGGCCTGGATGGTTGTCAATGGAACAGCTAACCTTGCCATCACAGAAACTAACATCAAAAAAAGTGTTTAGAGAACACAAATGTGTTGAATGGCAACTGCATCCAAATGTCAGCAAGATAAACTATTAAATGCCATCTTTCCTCATAACATTCTCAAGGATTAACACTTGAAAACGCTTTTCCTCAAATGTTTCCGACTAATGTAAAATAATATCTCACCTCACCCCTCATGCCAATAACCAGGGTGTCTTGTAAACCTTCACTAACAAAACACGCTCATGCAGCGAGACTCACACACCCCACATGTCAACAACAATGCTCCTAATTGTAAGACTACATACACAAACACAAAACCGTAATTGGCTCAGTTAGTGTAAATATGCTGGATCATTGAGATAGGGGATTTAACACATCCTGAAAGCATTTTTAATCTGGGTAGGTGTGGAATGCATTACAATAAATATTTGTCAGGAATATAAGCATAACTAAACCTATGTGTGATATATTTAAGACTGCTTTATTTGGGCCCATAGCTGTCTACCTCCAGTTAGACCCAAGTAGAGAGTAATGGTCATTTACAGTGCATTGACAGACACGTATTGATGTAGCGTGATGAATACTTGGGCTTCAGACTGTTTAAAACGCCAAGGACAAAAGCTTGCCACTCAGCCTCCACCCATCACTGTCTCCCTGTCTCTTTATATTCACAAGTGCGGCTGTATACATGGAAGATTTCTCTCTTGCTTTGCAGTCGTCTCCACATAGCTGTTCTCTCCCGTCAAGGTCTCATTCCTTGACATGTTTTCTTGTCGCCTCGTTTTAAACATCTTTATCGGCAAATTTGCTTGACTACACTTCTCTCCATTTAAAGCATACTGTTTTCACAAATTTTAAACCATAAATACCACACTGTGCCTCCAGGACTGGTGAGACAATGGAAATCAAAGTGCATATAACATCCCAGAGGAACACGCACGCATAGAGAAACACAATCTTAAGGTGGGGGGCTGGGAGAATTTAGACTGCAGTAATTACCTCTAAACCTTTTATCTGCATCTAAGGAATCTTATTATTCAATTACTGGGACTGAGTGCTGCTACTGTAAGCTACTGGCTCTGTTTATGCTGTTGCCAAACATCTCACCCCCACACCTCACCTCTATTGCATATAGCTCTGAAAATCACCAGCATTTTTTAGCAGCATCTTCCTTAGCCTCAAGCATAAGCTAGTGAAACAGCAAGCCACCCTAACACACACATAAAAAGCTTATAAGACCAACTACATAAAAGGAGTCCACTCCATTGTTCTTATTAAATCCAATCCGGGAGCGAGCAAATGGATGGCTGAGAGTGTAGGGAGTGAGGGAGAGGGCTACAGCGATTAATGCAGTGTTAATGCATTACATTAAATCCCTGGCACAGACAAGGTCTCTCATGGTGTACAATGCACAAGGAGAGATAAGGAGGGCCTGAAAAGCTTACCATCTTTAATCTGCGCCTCATTCTGGTTTTATCTAAAGGTTAAATATAGTATTTTGATATATGCAAAGAGAAAGAGGCAGACACTGAGACAGAGGGGAGAAAAGAAGGAGAGAAGTGACATTTGTGACAGTATCGAAAATAGCAGCCAGCGACGGGTTTTGACTAGAGTAGGCAGCTTTCAGCACAGTTCCTGTTCTCAGTAAAGCAGACAGGAGGTCCAGCTAATCCTCAACAGTGTAACTACAGATATTCACACAGGGAGAGGGAGAGAGAGAGAGAGAGAGAGAGAGAGAGAGAGAGAGAGAGAGATGAGGTAGTGGTGAAAAGCACAAATGAAAAGTGCAGTGCTCATCTTTCCTGACTGTAAGTACAGTGTGGTGGGAGTGGGTGTTGGCCCAGAGAGCAACAGATGAATCACAAACCTGTAATATCTTTCAGGGTCTGGCTACCGACCAAACACCTCGAACATAACATAACCTCGCACACAAGCCCAATTATTCAGATTAATGGTGTCTTTAACCGAATACTCATATGCAGAAATAGAGCGAGTTAGAAGAACATGGAGGGAGACTGTGAGAGACAGAGAAAGGGTGGGTAATCTCTTTAGTGCAGCAGGAAAGAGAGATTGCATCATCGTGTCGCTCTATTAAAGGGTGCAACGTGCCCCGACTGCTGAGTGGCACACCGTGAGTCAGCGAGACCAACCAGTGGGAAATACACTCATACGCACACACGCAGTGACGCGGCATACCTTTTAACATTTCAAACTACGCCTTATCAAGATTTTAATAGTAGGGTAGCATCTATTCTAGGTTCTGAGTCAAGCTATGTCCTTTTGGGGGCTTTTCAAAGCACAGAGGCAGCTGCGGATTTCACAGAATGAAGTCACTCTGCCAGACCAACAATCTGTGGCTTAAGCTTGGTACATGTATATTATTCTACGTATGACGTAAATCATTACATAGTTTATCCACCAGAAAGTTCTGAGAGATTCATCTATTAATTATAAAATAGTCCACTGAAAAAAATATCTTGACCACAACTCATAGTCATTTAAAATTAAAAATACAGGGTTTTCTTAACTCTAAAATACTGATATAAGCCTTAAAAATTAGACTCTACTTTCTACATTCCCATACTATCCTCATTTCCTATATAGTACACTGTAAATGACTTTAAATGTAGCTATTAATCTGTGTCAATATCCTCTCTAGATGTAATTGTCACAAACTGGGTCAAAGGAAGTGACAAGTAAAGAGTCCATGCAAGAGATCTGCCCAAATCAAACGAAATTAAAACTAAACCAGCACGAAACAATGGAATGTGGGAAAAAGGTACAAAAACATCCTTATACTTGTCAAATAAATTATCAAAAGTTTATTATTATCGTATAGGTGCCAAAACTAAGAAATCATGTCAGCAATAGCACCTAAAATGGTAAGCCATATCCATCCTTATTCTGCAGTATCTTTTTCTTCCCGGGGATACTTTAAGGTTTATCCAAATATACTTATCACATTCCCAGTTCACAGGATTGCAATAAACTGTAAGCTCCTGTTATAAGACTAGTCTTCCTTAGCTAGAGTTCAATGGATGCAAGGAGTCTCATTGTGGTCCGTCTGTACTTCACTCAGGGGATACACAGCACAGAGCCAATATGACTCCTGAAGGAGCCATTGTGAAACACTCTCCTACCACTCCATCTGTACTTCCCCCCCTTCATCCATACCTTTCATTTCTTCCTCTCTCATGCTCAGTCCCTCATAAATCAATCTCCCACTGCTTTCTAAACTCTATTTCATCCGAAACTCATCTCCAGCATCATCATCTTCAGTTTCTCTTTCTCCATCCATCCTTGACTCTCCCTCCCTCAGTGCGATCTGCCCTACTGCTCCTGATATAAGCCGTTCTGCCACAGTGGGAAATGAGATTACTGGGATCCATATAGCCACAGACCACATTACATAATGCAGACAGAAGGAAAAAGTAATTGTGTGAGCATGTGAGTGTTGTGAGCATGTCCATGCATGTGTGTGTTTGTGTATGTTGGATTAAGGTCATTAGAGATTTATCCTTTTACATTCATAGTGAGCATTGGCAGGATAGCCAAGTTCTGTCAGTAAGCACGGTTTCACTCAGTGAAAGCCCACTTAGATGCGTGCGCACACATGCATACACACACATCCCCCTTATGGTAAGTAAAAATGACATCATTGGCAACTACATGACATCAGTGTACAAGTTTTCCACCCAGAGGTGGCAGTATTGCTCAAGCACAATATCCTGTTCTGGTTGAGAAATATATTTATATACTATAACCAAATGCACTACTGAATATGAAGTAATTCTCAATAAATTCAAAGATAGAAAGATACAAAAGAGTTCTGTTTATTGAATTGCTGACACACAGAAGCAGCAAAAAATTGCAGAAAATGTTATAACACAGACAAATGACCAAGTCTCAGAATGATACTGAAAACAGTGGGATGAGTTGTTTATGTGAGGGAGTGTGTTTGTTTTACCCAGAGTTTTTAGATGTAAGTAGTCATAAAATAGTCCATTTCAATTTTAACTTGAGTAAGTACTTTAGCACTAGTAGCAAAATGTACTCACTGGCCCTGCTGTGTTAAATTATGTTATTTGATTATCCTGACTTGCATTATTGTGCATGCAACAGTTATGTTGTAGCTGGTTGCCCGTAAGGTAATTCATAGGTATGGTCAGTCCTTCATATAGTTGGATACTTTATAAACAGAAAAAAAGGCCTTTAATAGCGTACACAGTAGCATAAAATGGAATATTCAGTACCTTGATGTGTTTGTTGCTTAAGGGTGTGTCCAAGTGCCAATGTGTGTGTGTGTTTGTGTGTACCCAGAGATCCAGTCCTGTGCAGGCTCAGGAAGGCTCTGTCTCTTTCCAGCCCCCCGCCCGGCTCTCTGCGCAGGGCGGTGCGGCCCAGATGACCGGCATACTGACGCAGGAAGGAGGGAGCGCTATGGGAAGCAGGGGGGTGCACAGCGCACACCACCATGGGCTCTGAGATACACAACGCAGACGGACAGCCAGGGAGAGGGGAGAAAACGAGGGCAGAAAAGAAGAGAGTGCCAGAGAATGCCAGAAAGAGTGGGGGGGGGGACTCAGCAGGTCGACAGAAAACAAAAGAAGGAAGGGGTCAAAACGAGAGAAAAACAGAATAAAGGGAAAGGGGAGAAAAAGAGGGATAACGAGTTGAGGGATAGCAGAGGAGAGGGAGCAGAAGCAGTAAAATAAAAAAGGGAATGGGAGAAAAAGAGAAAGAGGAAAAAAAGACGACACAAGGTCACACAGAGACCAGACACAGAGAGGCAGCAGAACATGTAGGAACAGTACAATATGTAGTAGTGATATATAAAAAGGTGGGGAGGCATACAGTTGCTGTATTCATGTTAGAAGAGGAAACAGTAGGCACACAGTAATAAAAATTGGAATGGTAAGTGTATGAGGCGTGAGGCATGCATAGTGGCAATTATGTTGAGTCACAGACTGATAAAGACTGCTTACGAACAACAGATAGTAAGAAAGACAGACACTAAGACATCAGCAGATGCACCGGTCACAGAGGTATGGGAGCTATCAAGTCTCTGATGGAAGGACTGCAATAGATATTTAGCTAACTGTCGTAAAAAAACGAATGACTGGTGGTCGAATTTATACTTATTGATAAACACCTGCTTCTTGGGTTTTTCAAAGCAAAATACTTCAACCTAAGCCCTCATAAATGTGCAGAACAGCCTATCAGCGTGTGTGCATCATCGCCTTCCTTTCACATTCATTAGAATTAATTAATCCTTTTTGTAGAATGTGGGTGGGAGCCCATGTGTCACAACTCCTTTTTAATAATGTCTAATTCCTCCACATTGCACTTTAAATTCCACTGTGATCACCAAGCATTTTTAATTGTTCCCCTAAATTCCTCACACGATTCCCTTCCAGTCTCACCTACAGTAAAAGCAGTCTAAGTCCTCCAAGAATACAGTGGAGGAAGAGATATGAGGTCAGCAGCAGCCTCGACATTACTTTCTCATTAGCACTTTGAAAAATGTGAGAATTGTGTTTTACCGCTCTTTTGCACAATCTGACTAATATTTATAGAGACGTGTGTGTGTGTGTGTGTGTGTGTGTGTGTGTGTGTGTGTGTGGGGGGGGGGGAAAAAAAAACACACAC
>OMNN01051601.1:38813-56511 GCA_900302755.1 Chromis chromis | reverse complement strand
TGGGTTGAACAAAACAGTGCCTTGCCAATGACAGTAACTAACTTTACAAATGGTAAACTGCAAGCAGGATAAATCTAAGAAGAGATTTCAGATGAGTCTCACAGATTAAATTCCACTTGTTCCAGTAGAGGCCCGTTGGCGTCATCAGGATCCTGTCAAGAAGCACATCCAGGTCAAATCAAATCCAGTAATCTGTGATAATCCAGGCTGACTATTGTTCTTTCTCAAAGTGGTGTGTGTGATTTATTTCACTGGAAGTGCTCAGCAAGTGGCTGCCCACATAATATTTCAACATCCATCATCATCATCTCCCAGAGTCAGCTGACAGAGTTAAACTGTATTTCTGATTCAAACCAGCATTCATTTGAACTGGAAATGAGTAAAGCACCAAAGTTAATGATGAATAGTCTCTCTGAGGCCCAGGCTATTCTATACATTTAGCCATGTTTACCTGTGAGATGCGGCTGTAGACCTGATATTGGGGAGAACTGTAGCGGCGCAGGCCTCTCCAGGACAGAAACAGTATGTAGACTGATGCCAGGAAGCAATTAACAGTGAATGCTATGGAGCTGGCCCTTGCAACGTATGAACCAGCACGCTGGTGAGAAGAATGGGATGAGAGAATAAAGAATGTTTTTACAAAAGTCAGTATTTTGGGTTCACATGTCCAAACAGAAAAGCTTTATAGGATCTCTGCAAATATAAATAAAGGCACATTTCTAGGATTGCAGAATTACCTGCTGGTATGTGTTGACTGCAACAGGATGTCCAGATCTGATACTGTTGACCAGCAGAGCAGAGAATCCAAACACTAGACTGAAGAGGTTCAGACCCATCAAAGCGATGATCTGTTTGTTGTAAATATAAAATTAAGCATCATTACATGAGCAAAAAAAAGAAGTTACATAAGAAATTATTAAACAAACTGTTTACCTTCACTTTATTAGCTTTCCTCTGAACCTCCATTGCCAAACACCCAGCAGCCACATACTGTAACAGCACACACATCTATGATTCAATATTTGTCTCTTTGTTTCTGCGTCAAAAAAACTCACTGAGTGTATATGAGCTGGGCCAGATGTGGACTCACAAATAAGCCTGACCATACTGGCATCGTCATGGAGATGGAGCAGCTGTAGCTCACACATGCATGGCTGACGGTGCTCAGTATGCAAGCTAAGGCACTGAGGACTTGAACTACCTGAGAGGAAACATGAGGTATGAAGCAGGTGGACCGTTTAAATGGTTAAAAAAATGATGTGAAACAAAAGTTTGGACAACCGCAAGAATCATACCCCAGAGACTAACAGTCTAGTGTTAACCACAGTGCCAAACCAGCGATGAATCCTGGCATTGTTTAGCTCCCCATCATTGGCAGCCTGGGTCACTGGGCGGGTCGGGGGTGCCTCCTTAAAAAACACATGGTACAGCCCCTCCTGAAACATGTTCTGCGTCATCTGTTGTGGAACAAAAACTCACTGGAAAACAGAACGGATGTTGAACAGTGTCCAACCCATATGTTATTCCTGCGAGCAAATTATAAAGCATACACACACATTTAATTCAGATTTCACATTTAATTTCAATCAGTGACCACTCACCTTCCCCAGATGTTGTAAAGCTTTGACTGATTCATCCGCAGGCCTTCATATTAACAGAAAATGTAATCTAACTGGAATAAGAAACAGTTTTTCTCAGTCGTGCTGTTACTCGTCAGTGCCGTACAGTGGATCCAGAGGCTCAAAGTTCACTTGAGTTGGACGATAATGAAAATGGTTAAAGTTCACTCTTGGAGAAGTTATTCAGGGAGATTATTGGCCATGACTAAAGAGCTTATCAGTGTGTAGGCCGGGTTCAGTGAAGCATCAGAGGACTGGTTTCATTTTGGAGACACATTAAGATTTGATACGGTCTCCTAATTCTATTACCCACTCACAGATAATATTACACTTATTGTATCCTGCACTTTAATCCTTATCTTCATAGTACCAATGTACTGAACTACAGTTTATATATCACAAACTTTAAAAAAAATTTAAAATCTAATAACAGATCTTTAACCTGAAACAACAAACCTTATATACAAAGGAGAGGAATTACAAAGATTATAGAAAAAGCCAGGGCACTTTGGACAAATCTTACTTTTAATTTATTAAGTCTGAAAACCACCAGATGCATTCACATTTACAAGGTACAGTATGCAGGATAAGGATATGATCTACTCAGAAATACGTGTGGTACTTTAAAAACAAGAGAGGACCCATGATTGAGCTTTGAGGAACTCCACAGAGGTTTTCAATAGTGACATATAATGTTTTATTTAACAGGCAAATCCTTGATTTTTACTAGGACAAATGTATCATTGCATTAATTCTATTTGAAAACTATTTTGATACTATTTCTTCACATGATCACGGCCCTGAAAGTCCTGGTCCTTGTCTGAGTCTGAGGAGTTGATAAAACTGAATCTACCCCTGAGTGTTGTAACTAAACACCAGTAGGGAGTCAAGAGGAGGAACGGTGGACCAAAATTAAATAATGAATACTGAGTACATATACAGTGTAACATTATATGCATAACAATCATGCATTTGAAAAACAAAAATCTCAATATACTCTTGGTCTAATGTTTAAAATGTAAATCATTGGGTTTTTGGATCAGCAACTTCATTTTTATCTATCAAAAAACTGATGGACACAGTAATATTTCAGAAGTGAAACTAAGTTTATTGGACTAACAGAAGATGTGTAATATGCATCAAAACTAAATTAGACAGGTACAAAAATTTGGGCACCCTTGTCATTATGTTGATTTGAATACCTGTAACTACTTAGCACTGGTTAACTGGAACACAGAATTGGCTTGGTGAACTCATCAAGCCTTGAACTTCATAGACAGGTGCATCCAATCATGAGAAAAGGTATTTAAGGTGGCCGATTGCATGTTGTGTTTCTCGTTGAATCTCCTGTGAAGAGTGGCAACATGGGGGCCTCAACACAACTCCCAAATGACCTGAAAGAAAAGATTGTCCAACATCATGGTTTAGGGGAAGGCTACAAAAAGCTATCTCAGAGATTTCAGCTGTCAGTTTCCACTGTGAGGAACATAGTGAGGAAATGGAAGACCACAAACACAATTCTTGTTAAGGCCAGAAGTGGCAGGCCAAGAAAAATATCGGAGAGGCAAAGGCGAAGGATGGTGAGAACGGTCAAAGACAACCCACAGACCACCACCAAAGAACCACATCATCTTGCTGCAGATGGCGTCACTGTGCATCGTTCAACAATTCAGTGCACTTTGTACAAGGAGAAGCTGTACTGTAGAGTGATGCGGAAGAAGCCTTTTCTGCACACATGCCACAAGAGTCGCTTGAGGTATGCAAAAGCACATTTGGACAAGCCAGCTTCATTTTGGAATAAGGTGCTGTGGACTGATGAAACAAAGATTGAGTTATTTGGTCATAACAAGGGGCGTTATGCATGGCGGCGAAAGAACACAGCATTCCAAGAAAAACACTTGCTACCCACAGTAAAATGTGGTGGAGGATCCATCATGCTGTGGGGCTGTGGGGCCAGTCCTGGTACTGGGAATCTTGTTAAAGTTGAGGGTCGCATGGATTCCACTCAATATCAGCAGATTCTTGAGAATAATGTTCAACAATCAGTCACAAAGTTGAAGTTACGCCGGGGCTGGATATTTCAACTAGACAACGACCCAAAACACTGCTCAAAATCTACTCTGGCATTCATGCAAAGGAGCAAGTACAACATTCTGGGATGGCCATCCCAGTCCCCAGACCTCAATATCATTGAAAATCTGTGGGATAATTTGAAGTGGGCTGTCCATGCTCAGCAACCATCAAACCTAACTAAACTGGAGTTTATGTTAAGAGGAATGGTCCAAAATACCTCCATCCAGAATCCAGACACTCATTAGAAGTTATAGGAAGCATCTAGAAGCTGTTATTTTTTGCAAAAGGAGGCTCTACTAAATATTGATGTGATTTTTTTCTGTTGGGGTGCCCAAATTTTTGCACCTGTGTAATTTTGTTTTGATGCATATTGCACATCTTCTGTTAGTACAATAAACCTAGTTTCACTACTGAAATATTACTGTGTCTATCAGTTTGTTGATCGATCAAAATGAAGTTGCTGATCCAAACACCCATTCATTTATAAATGGAAATAATGGAAATTGTCAGGGGTGCCCAAACTTTTTCACCACTGCTAGAATGCATATAGATATCTGTGAAATAAATTTTGCAATATGCATTTTTTTTTAATCTGGCATTTGTTGTTTACTATGCAGTTATGCTTTTTATTAAATTTACCTTACCCACAATGACAACACGTAACTGCAAGAAATATTGGATAGTTCATTGTGCTGCAGTACATATTGTGTGATTCTGTATGATAAAGAGTACCATTAAATCACTCTGTCTATATCAATGGTCTCACAATATGATCTAGCCGTCATAGAAAGATATTTAGTTTTATTGAATTCTCTTGTAAGACATGCTAGCCATTATTTTCAGATATTGTCCTTAATGTGTCTGTGAGTGTGTATGCGTATGCTATTGCGGCAATAGATCAAGCATGAACAGCCTCAGTGGTGTTTGCTTTAAATGAGAGAGTGTCCTCACAAGCACATTATCAGGCTGAGCTGCCAGAGACTTTTGCCCCTGCAGGACAAATATTTCACAATTATGGACCTTTGTGATTTTCTATTACACGACCTTCACTGGACTGATGAGAATAATTTTTTTGTTGCTAATTCTAGACGTCCAAAAGCACACTGAGCTAAAATAAAGAGATAATAATCAGTGGGGAATAGTGTGAAACTCACAGACAGAGAGGCAGACTTGCTGATACAGTATACAGCACTGTGCAAAAAAAATAAAAAATTAAGGCAGTTCAGATGTTTAGATTTGTATCTATCAAGCAATATCATCAGGGAGGCATTTGATCAATGCCAAATTCAGTCAGCAGCATGAAAAAAGTCGGAACATGCAGCCAGATAAAGGACTATTTTCAGTGACGAGAAGAACAAGGAGTCCTGCAGCTGATGGTGTGGCCCCCACAGAGCCCTTATCTCCGTGGAGTCAGTCTAAGATTACATGAAGAGGCGGAAGAAACTGAAACAGAATAAATCCTCTCAGGAACTTCGGAAAGTTCTCCAACCTACCTGCTAAGTACCTTGAAAAACTGCCGGAGATCTGATGCTCACACCAAATATTGATTTGATTTAAGTTGTTTTTTCCTCCTTACTGCAGTTTTTATGACGTAAAATGATCAAATCAAAAAATGATTATTATTATTATTATTATTATTATGCAGTTTTATTGCCTAAAACCTTTGCACATGACAGAACATACAACTTATAGTCAGACCTGAGTGCTGTAAACGCACAAGTTTGGAAGACAGTATTTATTCTTGCTCTAGAGCACAGTGAGACAGTGTTGACACAGATGGAGGCCACAAAGCCAATAAGTATCAGGAGAGCAGTCTGACTTTTCAAACACTCAATACCCTGCTTCAGTCCCAGGGAGCCTGATTAGACGCAAACAGTCCACAGGATGGTAACTGTCCTTTCACCATTTTTAATCCTCGGGTGTAGCGCTGAGTGCAGACTTTGACTACAAGAAAATTGCAGAGCAAGAACCACTCAACCAGAATTTAACTTCATAATATTTAGTATTCCCAAAGAAACATGTCTGGTGAAAGTTAAGTCAAGTGAATACTTTCCATGTTTGTGTCTTATACTGACACACAATGACAAAATACAAATACCTTTACTCAAGTAACATGCAAACGTTGTGCACTTTCATTATCAAAAATAAAAGTACTCATTAGGGAGCCGAATTTCCCCTGACTATGTTAAATTGTTATTTATTATAGGCTTTCACTGCATTTCTGTTACTGATGCATATACATATAAGTAGCATCTCAATGTAGTAAGTTGAAATGGATTCAACTGTACAGAGTTGGCTTGCTTAATGTATAACACTGTTATGGTAAAACACACACAGCATAACTGTATACAGTATTTGGGTAAATGTAAGTCCACCTATGGCTCATATACTACGTATTGCTACATATACACACAAAATACTTCTGCTGTGTTTGAGGTTAAGCCTGAGTCCTCTGTAAACAGTGTCCTCTCCACTGTGAAGTCCTGCGGGCTGGTTTTCTCTCTTCTCAATGTCTGTAGTGTCCTTGTTAACACTCTTTCTCACTTTGTCTCTCTTTATACGGTACCTCCTCTGGTCCCTAAAGGCTTTGGTATCTCTACTCCCAAGCAGCATTTCTCCTTGAAATTAAATTTGTCCCTGCTGGTTGATTCATCAAGGCATGTTCCTCTGCCTTCAACACCAGTCAAGTATTAAACAATTGTGCTCAGAGAAGTACTGTGTAGTTAAACTATACTGTGCCTTCTGTTAATAATTTCAGCTTTTTGTGAAGTGTTTTCTTTGAAAGGAAGATTTGTTAAACCAAACTTGGGGGATCATTCCTCTTGTTGCTGTTGTGTTTCATGTGTATTTTTAAGAAAGAAAGGCTTTGAATCAAGAGAGAAGTACAGGGATTCACATGATAAGAATTTCTGGTGATGTACAACCACACATTTCAGGTCACTCATCACTGAAACAGAGAGGAACACTTAACACCCTTTTTCTGCTTTAATTAGTTTGGTTTGAATAACAAAACCTTAAGAAGCAGATGAGCTGAGGGAATAAAGTGCCAAGAAAGAAAAACTGAATAATTTGGACACATACCAAAAAAAAGCTGAATGTCTGTACAACAGAGTGTGCATCTGGTATGTGTGTGATGTAATGGTGATATTGTTGGAGCTGTTCTATCTATGAAGAGAATATATATATATATACACACACACACACACACACACGTATGTCAAAGGTACATATTTAGAAGATTTTGACATTGAACATGGTTTACTCTGGAAATAAAATGACTTCGATGCAACTTTACACCACTGCCTCCTCTAGAGTGTGCAGCTCACCTACAACCCTGCTCGAACACTGTAAAGGTACGCTATATGCTACATTATGGCAAGTTTTAATATTGAAGTATTTTAACCATACATGTTAGAAACCAGAAACTGATTCTGACGAAGATTAATGACAGAGAAAGCCCCACCCTGCAAGTTGATGGGATTGGCTCCTCAGGTCTCCGGTATGTATGAAATCCTGGAAGTCTGAATCTGTGCTTTTAAGACTCTCATCAGTGCACTGCAGTTTAATCCTTTAAGTCCTAGTGCGTCGTCGGTGACACGTTTGGGCAAGCACACTTTGGAATACCGTAATTATGTCACGGTTTGCGCCAATATAGTGTCATTACGGTAATTTCATTCGTAATGATGCCACGGTTTGCGCCAATATAGTTTCATTACGGTAATTTCATTCGTAATGATGCCACGGTTTGCGCCAATATAGTGTCATTACGGTAATTTCATTCGTAATGATGTCATGGTTTGCACTATTGGAAAAAATCGAACGGATTCCTGGGGGGGGTACGAATTAAATTACCGTAATGACACTATATGTATACGTTGCGCTTTACAGCCTATATAGTGTCATTACGGTAATTTCATTCGTACCCCCCAGGAAGCTCTTGAAGCAGCACCTTTGTTCCAGGGAAAACACCCACAGAGGCTCAGGTCTTTAAGGGTTAAAGGAGGAAATGCTCAGCCATGGCACTGACTGTTTATTTCGCTCATGCTATGTCATCAAGTATCTAAAAAAAACAACACCATATGGACATGTTAACAAGGTAAAAAAATAAATAAAAAAAAGATTTTCAACAGAGGGTGTGAAAAAAGTTGGCGATAGTGTGGGAACTTTGTTGATATAAAAAATACTAAACCTACACACCAAGGCGCTGTCATCAAATGTTTGTTTATTAATCTAATATGGCAGGTCACAAAGGTTTGGCTGTAAGATATATTGCTATACCTCAGTTTACATGCTTTAATGGTCATGGACACTGCAATCTGGTAAATTTGGACAATTTGTACTTTCCCTTGTACTTAGACCACTAAGTGCTCTATAAAAACCCCAGACAGCAGCAAGAGAAAACTCCAAAGTTTGTGGTAGACACGTCACGCCTAACAAGGAAACCCAGTCTCATAGGCCGACAGGTACAATCAAGGCAATTTTACACACAACTGAACATAAAAATGACCAAGGCTACACCAAAACTAGACAAACAATTAACTGATGCTGAATGCAGAGTGACTAGGAGCAGGATAGCTACAGGCTGTCAAGCCGGAGCCTGGGCTTAGTGGAAATGGCGTACGGGGAACAGCCTCAGCAACAGGCTAGTGAGTAGAAGCCCTAAGGCTAATGCTACAGGCTACATTCGTAGTTGAGTGAACACTAACAAAATCTGACTGAGCTGTAACAATGGACTTTAGTGTTCAGGCTTCCAATAATTACTGGACTGCCTCTGTCTCAGTCTCCAGCTGAGCTGTCCAGTTGCAGTCCCTGAAGCTCTCCTCTGCCACTGTGTCGATCAGGAAAGTAAGTGTTAAAGTCTGATTGTACCAGCACATGGAGACAGAGAGCTAAAGGCAAAAGGGAGACAGAACAGCAGTTCAGACTACCAGTACCCCCTAGTTACTGATGAGATAGGTCTTTGACTGAATGGGTTGGACAGTTGGCTAGGTAATGTTCTAACGTACCACAGACGTTGGAGGCAGACGTTGCAGCAAGCTCTCCCCTGGGGTCAGCTGGGTTTTGTCTAATTGCATGGACTCTGGTTCTGGAGTTGCCACAGGGAGATGCAGAGAGGGTGGACTAAGATGGTAGTGAGTACTGGTGGAGTGACGAGTGGAGGGATACAGACACCTGGCCATCTCTCTGTGTGGTGTTCCCAAAGATGGTTGTCCAACCAAATGGAGAGGGTGAACAGCTGGTCCAGAGTGGAGGGAACACCTTCATCTCTGTGGTGACAGCCTCATAAGAACTGCAGATATGTGATTGCTCCAATCAGACCGTCGAAATATAGGCTGTTGCCTTAAGCATGTCTTACAGGTAAGTTATGCATGAACGCTCCAAAGAGCACGTCAGACGCTACTGTTTGAACACCACTGACACTTGAGTAAGGAATGCCTGACAAGAACCTCATAATGCTCAGAGACTGAAACAAAAGTTCATAAAGGAAGGGAGACAGGGCTGCTGAAGCCTGCACAGACTGAGATCCACTGAAGGCTTGAACTGAAGCGAGCTGGGTTATCTGAGCAGATAGGGTGGCCACCTGGCCAGTGAGAAAACTCTTTTGGTCTGATGATTCTTACTTAAATTTCTCAAAGCTTGGTGCATTGGCCTGCACTGTCGCCTCACAGCTAGAAGGTTCTAGGTTTGAATCTCAGTTGGGGCCTTTCTGTTTGGAGTTTGCATACTCTCCCTGTGTCTGTGTGGGTTTTCACCGGGTGCTCCGGCTTCCTCCCACAGTCCAAAGATATGCTTAGCTTAATTAGTGATTCTAAATTGCCTGTAGGTGTGACTGTGTTCGGGCATGGTTGTCTGTCTTTCTGTGTTTGTCCTGTGATGGACTGGCAACCTGTCCATGGTGCCACACGTTGCTTGCATTCGAATGAAATAATATAATTTCCTGTTAAAATAACACCGAGCACCTGCACTTGATTGACTGATTGATTGAGTCTCTGACCTGCTCTGTGACACTGGTGGCAGAAAGCAGATGAACCTGTTTTTGACCTTGAATATTTTGTCTGCGACCCTATGAATGATGTAATTCACCACGGATGGAGGTTGCACTTGCAAACCATAGGAACAGGAATACCAGAATGTCTAAGTCACAACCCTAGCTATGTTTCAGATAGCGATCCGAGGACGTGGGTGGGATGGATTACTGTGAGTCTGAAGAGGCAAGATGATGGTCACGTCACTTTGGCCATTATCTTGTATGTGAGGCCAAACGTGGAACCTGCTGGTTCAGTGCACAACATTGAGATGGTTGTTCACGCTGCAAATAAAGATATTAAAACGGATAAAATGGTATCATGAAATAAAGTATGTTTTTAAAAAAAGTTTACTGTACTGAGTGTGAAAGCAAAGTGGTGTCATGGCTAAGTTTTCCCAGAAGGGGGTGTAGTCTGACCCTAAATTCAAGGTTACGCTAACAATTCAGAAATAATCAGTGTGTTGTAAATATAGATTAAGGCCTAGCATCTTCATCCATGCATTTGGAAGTTGATGTCATCTTGCTAGTATAGTAAGAGCAACTCCGTCTTTGATCATTATTTATTTAAAAAAATATGCTTAGTAAAATACGAATTTGTTACAAAGATGCTGGTCAATTTACTACCATAGTGGGTGTTGACCTCATGTTTTAACTGAACAACAGCAGTGACATAATTCATAGTGCCGAGACCCAAGTAGTGTCCAAAACTGTTACTTTTGGACACAAAAGGAGGGTGGGAAGGGCATGTATTTTGAGATTTTCTGGTTTGTTTAGTGTTCCAGGGGTTTGTAAGGGCTTAAAGTGCATGACGAGAACTAGATTGAGAGGTATGCTAAGTGGTGTGGCAAAGGATTGATGGTGGGCTGTGGGAAGAAGAACTTGGTTGGTAGGAGCCACTAGGAGCTGTGGGATGTGGGTGCCCACCCAGCAGCAGTCGAGAAAGGGGGAGAATGCTGGTGAAAATAGAAAGAAGGGGAATGAGAGGTTGCTCAAGAGGGAGGAAAGAGGAAGGGTAAGCTGGCATCCTCGTACCAGTAGAGAGAGGGAGGTTGGTGGGGAGAGAGGATGGAGGAAATGTGAGCTGGCATCCCAGTGCCAGTAGGAGGGAAGGAGAGGTTGCTAAAAAGAAGGGATGTGGAGAAATGGGGCTGGCAACCTGGGGCCTGACAAAAAAAAGCTGCTGCCAGAGATGGTTGATGTAGTGGTGCTGGCAACAGGTTGCTGTAGGGAACGGTGGATAGGGTGAGGCAATTCGGGTGGAGCTATGGAGGGTGTGGTGATGTCACGCTTTTAAGGCTCTCTGGAGACCCTTCAGTTGGAGATTTTGTGTGGAAGGACATCATTGGGAAATCTGGCTAGAGTGTGGAATCAGCATTTCTGTTGTGCTAAGAGATTGAGGCAGCTGGCGCTTGTGGGATATGAGGTAGAAGTGACTGCATTTTGTCTGCTCTCCTGGATGTTGATGGTCTTCCCCAACTGGAGTCTCTCAGTTGTGCTAGGTGAGGGAAATGATCAGATGCGGAGTCCAGATATGGCCACAGAGAGTGGAGAGAGGAGTTGTGAGGGATATAATATAGGAATACTGCTGATCGCATTCTTGAATGCTGGTGTTTTGGTGCAGTTGCTTTGGATCACATGGATCTCCTTACCTCCTGAGCCTTGTTGTAGGTTTGGCTAATTGATGTGAAGGAGATCTGGAGCCCGGTGGTGTAACATTTCCTCACTGATGGACAGGAGGTCCATGGCAAGTGAAGTTTTCCTATCTTTTAGGCTGGAGATGTAGTCTAGCAATAACGTTTGTTGTCCTGTGCATGAGAAGCCAGAACAAACAAGTGTGAAGGACAAGGAGTTATGTATAGGCACGTGACAGAAAGGGGAGTGATTTTCTTTAACTCCATTACTGGTGTGCCAGGAATGTTGCTGGTAGGGGCAGCATTGTGTGAACTTGTTTGGGCTGGGCTTGAATATATTAGATGTTCATTCATATGTAAAAGTCCTGCACTTCTAGGCTTTATGGATTAGAGACACGGGAGAATTTTAAAATACAATAAGTCTACTTATCCTTTTCACCAGGGTAAGATTTGAAAATCTTGAACAAAAATGGATATTTTCACTCCCGGCTAACCAAAACTGTAAATTAGTGAGTCAAAAAAGTGTTACAATGACTTAGCAAATGGTAATGACTTAGTAATGACTTAGCAAATGGTGTTATTTGACCTGTTATCCTAGCTCTACCACATTTAATGCAACAGAAATTAAACACAACAACTGCTACATCCATTTTAGTCATAGTATTACTAGGTGCCCTCTTCAGTGAATGTACCTTCTGTGCACAGCACAGATTCCCTTTAATGAATAGCTATCAATCACGCACACACACAGAGCAAGTTGCTATTCCTGGAAACTTTGCAGATTAATTAAACAGACAACTGTTGGTGCACAAACTTTAGAGTCTTGAATGCTCTAGGTTGTTATTTCTTGTACCTGAAAAACATGTCGGGGTCGAGAACGCCATTCCACACCACTAAGCCTCATCACACCACTGCAGGACCACCACACGGACATTAAATATATTGAGACTTTATTGAAAAACTTCATAGTACATTTATGACATTGTCAATATTTTTACATTTTACTTTTTAATCATGTGTGCACAAATAATGCCTGCGTATAAATTGTAGAAGCGAGCAACCGGCTATATCATAGCAGTATAATAGAACATCAAAGACATGACAAGATATCCGGTCTATAAACAGATAAACCTAAAATAATGTGAAGGAAATAAAGTTACGGACAGTAATAATCATAAACAATAACAAATTTGCCCTCATAAAACCGATTATATTACATTGCAAAAATAAAGCCCATCCAAACTGGCTGATATGTACAACTGCAAAATACTTTTTTTGTGTTAAGACAGTTTTATCTGTCAATTCAGCATGATTTTACATTGTCTTAGTCTTTCAGACTGTCATGTAACACATTTAACATCTCACTGGTATATAAATTCGACTGGTTGCCATGTCCTCTTGAAACGGTCTTATTATGTTCTGTAGAATCCTTTGGGCTTGGGGCTGAAAAAGAAAGTCCCAGGTTTCTATTTGAGTTATGGAAAGAGACTTAGAGCTACAAAATGTAAATGTTCATTCTATTAATAATTGTAACATCATAAAAGTATTATTCAGACTTTAGTGCTGATGAGTGGGTGAGTGTAAATGTGTTTCTGGAGTACTGTCACCAGTCCAGGAAATGGTTTGTACGTACTTTTTGCATTGGCAGAGTCGATGCCTGAGGTGTCCCATCTTCCGCTAATGTCAGCCACAAAGTGAGACGAGTGAGAGAGAGAGACATGAAATAACTCTTTATGCCATATTATGTGTGATATAACACAAAATAAGAGGAATGGTTTAAGTTTACTTGTCTGCGTCGGCAGAGGATGAAACCGACTATGAGAAGGAGTATTATGATGACTGCAGTGCTGCATATGATCACCGACATCCACACATTAATTTTGGATTCTGTATACAACAGAGACAGACAGTCATGAAACATTGTACAGAATAGGAAATACATCATGTAAAACCTAGTTTCTGTTAGAACATTTTGTGACCACAAGGTCACGCCCATGTCACATTTCATGCTCTCCCATGCTTACCGACTACCAGTGTTACCAAAGCCGATGCCAGCTGAACGTCGCTTTGCCGCAGCTCACACCTCCATTTTCCGCTATCCCCTCTCCCCACTTCTGGGATGGTAAGATGGGCTGGTAGAGACTCAGACACTGACAGGGATGATTTTTCAGGTGGAAACCATTTTAACTGCATATCAGAGGGCAGGGGATTACCAGTGGTGCAAGTAAGGTTGACCAACTGACCAGAAATTACCCCTGTACTTGGGGAGGAGATGACTAAAGACCGGAAGAAAGGGAGAAAGGAAAAACAAAGAAAGAAAAAATGTTCAATAAATTAAATGTGACATGCTTGAGGAAAGTTGTCATATTTCTCAGTATTTAAATCTGACTGAGCTTTTGGCCAGGAAAACCTCACCATTCTCTTTAATTATGATAATTAAATGTTTTCAAATATAAACATTCACACTCTCAATTAACAACTAAATAAAGTAATGGAGCACAGTGGCACAACACCAGTCAGTTATGACATCCACACTCCATCAGAAAATTCTATCTGAAAGAGTAATCAATCATTCGGGCATTTGATTGAAAGAAAGTCAGTCTGCTACTATTAGTACTTTAGATTAATGATCAATGTCACTTTTAAAATCAAGTCTACACAGTCATACTCTGGCTTCATATTTTCAAAGGTGAGTATTTGTTAGTCTCATTAGACTTCTATAGCAGTAATTGTAGAGCAAACTCAATTTTATATGACACATGTGAGTGTAACACAGACCTGGGTTTGTAGAAAGAAATGAGTTTTGACTTACTTCGCAACACCTCTACATGTACAGTGCTGTTCAGAGTCACACCATTTTTAAATTTCATGGAGCATGTGTAGCTCCCTCTGTCGTCTTCTTTTCCTCGATATCTAGTCAGTGACAGACTTCCTTTTGCAACGTCTGATACAGGACTCAGTCCATTTCCTTGGTCTACCTTCCAGGCCAGTGGATTCTCCAGAGAGAGGAAGAAGAGCCTTTGTCCATCTTTAGAAACAGGATCTAAGGCTGTTTTAGGGAAGAAGTGCCACTGAACTTCCTCGATGTCCCTTTTTTTAATTTCTTCCCAGGTGATGTAAGAAGGAAAGGAACAAGGGATGCTGAGAGGTGAGTATGTAGATGTATATTGATGTGAAGGAGCTGAGGAGAGGCCTGAAACAGAAAGATAAAACATTTAAATGTTATCCCCAGAATGAGGGTACAATATTGCAAAACAAATGCACATATACAGCAACTTACCCACAACTTTAACAGAAACTTTTGTCTTGTGTTCTTTTTTATTACTTGTCACAACACAGGTCCATTGGCCACTGTCTTGGCTTGTGACTCTCCTGGTGAGTGCTCCGCTGTTACTGTTCACTTTCTTTCCTTGGGGATTGAGCCACTGTATGTCAGATTTCACGTGTCTTTGAGTTCCCAGGATGCAGGACAGAAACAGAGAATCCCCAGGCAGCAGGAGAGAGGCTGGATTTACACTCACTAGTGAAGAAATTGAGCAGGGTGAAGAAAACAGGGGTGGTTAATTTACATAAAGTAGAAAAATGTCAACCTTATTCTAACTGAGAAAATAGGATTGTTTTTAGCTTGACTGCCATTGCCTCTTAGTTTGTCCTTTGGAGTTAAAAAAAAAAAAGGTTGAGGAACTTGACAAGGTTAACCCAAAGTCTTGACACAAAAAACATTTATTAACTTTGCACAACACGCTGCATAAAACATACACTAGATTTTACCAAGAATGTTTGCAACTACAGAAATACTAATGTTAAAATGATAATACTCCTTTAAATAAAAATGTACCATGATGAATGTGAAATGACTGAACTGATCATGTCACCATGTTTTTATTCTTACCACTGAGTTTGATTAGTATAAATTTGGTGATGTATGGCTGTGGAGAATCAGTCGAAGTAACTTTATAGATATAAGTCCCGAAGTGCTCTTCTTGGATGTTGCTGATAATCAATGAGTTGCCATTCAAAGACAACTTGTTCTCCCAGGGTTTATCTGCAAGGAAAGAAGTGACTCAAAAGTAAATTTATTTACAGCATGTTTCAGTGATTGATGGAAAAATCTAATCATGTCTGTGAATACTCACACTGTTCACCTGTACCGGTGCCTTTTCCACCATGGTAGTTAGTCCAGGCAAGCTGAGGGCCGGTCTCTCCACCAAAATACCAGTACACATAAGGATATTGGACGGTTACTGGTAGAGGCCCAAGTGTAACCGTGCCTCCTACCTGAGCATACATGATCACCTCTTCAGCGCCTAAGAGAGTGCAAAGAATGTTATGTGTTGATGTGCAAAATCAAACTATCCTGTCTTCAAGTCAGGACAAATTAATCTGCGATCAGCACATCTTACCCATTGTCGACATTAGCACAGCAAAAAGAATGAGGGCAGGTTGAATCAAGCTCTTCATCATGGTTACGTGTCTGAAAAATTTAGTTTGAGAAAAATACAGGTGACATATTCAACAAATTCATTTTGTCTGTGCAATTATTTCTTGGGTATTCCAATTAAAAGAGCTCTGCAACAGTCAAGAGAAAAAAAACCCAAACCATGACTCAATTTCTTTTCATAAAAAAGTACAAGATATGGTTAAAAAAAAAAAAAGAAGAAGAAAAAAGGAATATAAATGTACAGTACACTGTTGTAGGACAACAATACAATAGACTAGAAAAAAATCTTCATCCTAATGATAATCTTCACACCATGCTGATGTAGATTTTTTACGGAATAGGAACATGTTCAGTAGAAAAACAAGTGCTGGCTATAAGACTCTGTGGATCGCTGTTTATGTATGCATAGAAAAAGATCAGTTACATTTCACAACACTTTATTTAAACACTTTATGTTTATTAAATATATTATTGACAAAGTTAGAAAAGTAGTCATTCAAAAAGCAGAATTTTAATAAATTCATATTTTAGGGAAGTCTTTACTTTGTCATATGTCTGCATATCAAATTGAGCTGCTAAGTGAAAACATTCAGCAGGAAGAAGTGAGGGATTTGTGGTGGTCTCAGATTTCGTGATTTCAGAAGATAAAAGACAAAAAAGTTCAGAGAGGTGAGAGTAGGAGGCCTGTGGTGGGCTTTGGATTAAAAGAAGCAGACAGTCTTTGGAAGAGACACGGAGCATAAACGCTGGGTTGTGGTGGGACTTGATTTAGTTAAGGTGCAGATTCTTATCCCAAACCTCCCATCTTCTCCTCCCCCACTACCTATCACACCCCCTCTCTTCCTCCCCTGTTCTACGAAAGACGGATCTCTTTACTCTTACAAAGGTAAAAAAAAAAAAAAGAAGAAGACCACAGCACCAGCAGCACATCTAGACTTGTGGTTTAAAGTAGATGTTTCTCTTTTCGCTCCCTGTTTTCACCCCCTTATCTCTGTCTCCTCTATGCTTGTGCACTATGTCATGATAGAGCAAAGGTTGTTTGTTTTTTTTTACTATAAAAGAGAATTTTTAAAAAAAGGACGGCTTCTGGTGTCCCCCATTATCCACTGCCGTCGAAGAAGAAAGGATCATTTAAGGAGAGAATTTTTGTTAATTATTGCTTTAGTCCATATTCATCAGAAGCTTCTTATTTGCACATATATAACTGTCAAGATTTCTTGTGCCACACCCTAATGAGGACTTCTATTGTTGTTTATAATGGTTTGGACTTGAAAAGAATACATAGGTTATGTATCAGATTCATTTTCAAATTAAATCAATTCAAAACAAACTTAATATAAAGGGTAGCTGTGGCTCAGGTGGTAGAGCGGGTTGTCCGCTGATCGCAAGGTTGGCGGTTCGATCCCCGGCCTCTCCGTATGCCGAAGTGTTCTTGGGCAAGACACTGAACCCGAAGTTGCTCCCAATGACAGGCTAGCGCTTTGCATGGCAGCTCTGTCGCCATTGATGTGTGAATGTGTGTGTGAATGGGTGAATGAGAAACACACTGTAAAGCACTTTGAGTATCACTAAAGTAGAAAAAGGCGCTATATATAAGTGCAGACCATTTACCATTTAAAATAAATCCAATTTGATTAAGAGATGTGAATATATCTACACAGGTCAAGCAGTTACCTACAAGGTGTTTGATCGTGTTTTCAGACTAAGATTGAAGAAATACTTAAGATTTTATTCAATATTAGGATGAAATACAAATTTATGTCAATATAATTGCGGGATGCCGGTTATTAAAGGTATTAATATATTTTGTATGAGGATTTAAGTACACTCTAAAAATAGGTAAAGAGGCGCTGGTGTCTGTTCTTTTGGTATTTGCTCGAGGTTTAATTAATGTGACTAACAAAAC
>OMNN01051601.1:5380-29113 GCA_900302755.1 Chromis chromis | reverse complement strand
GGCGCAGGCTTCAGTCATACATTAAAAGTATCCAGATTTTATTAAAATGTATCACTGAAATTCATCCATTACTTTTTGGTCCTCTAAAACAGTGCATATATGTAAAAAAACAAAACAAAAGTGCACTATTCCAATTTAAATTAAACTGAAGAGTTGAAAAACAATAACTAAGTTTTAACCAAACTGGAGCAAATAAAAACTTGAAAAACAAGCAAAACTAATGACACCATAATATAAATGAATATGGGATTAATTAGGAAATTTCCGGCTGCTAAGTGTTCAGACAAGATTTTGTATAGCGTGAAAAAAACACAAGAGGGGAGAGAGAAAACTATTAAAGCGCCTGTGTACATTTACATTTTGCTATATTATGCTAACTGCTCCTTCAGTAGTGCTATGGTACGTGGTATGTTACATCAGCTGTATTGTCATGTTTGTTAAGTTGGATTAGTTCTAATTTTAACATCCTCTGTATTTATGGCGCCTTCTTTTAATTAAAAGCAAATTTTGAGCTGTAGGTTGGTACGATGCAGACTTGCCTTGACTTGATATGTTCAGCACGTTACCTCATCTCAAGTTCCATATCAATAGGGTGAATTAATACCCATATTATGTGCGACTTTGAATGGTTAATCCTTCATATCTTTCATTTTGCATTTTCTAACAAATTAGAGAGAGAGGGGAGTTTTTGGTTAATGCGTCTTACATCAGTCTTTTTTATAGAAGGCATTTTGAAGGTCAGCATGGTATCACGACACCAGCAGGATCCAGAAACTATTCATCATCTTGGCTTACTGGGACTCTTGAATTGAACGGAGCCATCGTTAATGAGCTTTTCCTACTAAGTCAAAATCTGTGCTGTGCAAAAGACTTATTTGATTGTTCCTAGCGATATAGTTTGGTAAAGTTTAGTTTCCTATACACTTTGACAATAAAAGAAAACAGACACATAGTTTAAAACATTCAAGACCAGTTTCAGAAAGTTTCAGCCAAACATGGCCTATAAATGTATTTGCTTTATTTTTTTAGTATCCGATTAGATCAAAGCTGAACTACACTTCACGTTAAAGTTAATGAGAACCCTTTTAATTAAACTCTCACTACTCACAAAGAATTGGTAATTCTTGATCATCACACTAATACACTAAATGCTATATGCCACATAAAGCATTTGGACTGAGACAAGCACATATGCCTTCATGTACAGTGTATATCTTAAGGCATCGTTCATACTAGAAGCTAATTCATAGTCAACCCTTTGTTTATAGACTCACCAGATAACAAGTGATATCATGAAGCTGGTAACAGCCAGTCTTTGCAAGGAAGCATTATTTAACTGTCATGCTCCCAAAACAAAATGAAATAAAAGTTGTACGTTTTTGACGACACTATTAGAGTCCCAAAACAGATAAATAAAGCAAGCTGTCAGATTGTTGTTGCTGTTTCAAGTCAGATACACAGAAACACAAGAGAGTCTAAAACTTTTTAAACATTTCAACAATTACTCTGTGCTTGTCAGAAAGATGCATAAATTAAATGATAATTATAAAATTACTTTGATAATATGTAAATACAGAGTAGATCCCATAAAGAAAGTCTTTGTCAGCTGCATCTGAACAATAGGGAATGATACAGAATGCATTTTAAACATTATTGGTAACTTGTTTCATATTAGGCTCTCTGCACATGACAAAGCTGTATCCCTTAGAAACAGTTCACAGGTACAACATTACACTTATAGTCCCCCCCAGTCAATGCAACGATTGCAAAATCAGCAACATGTTGCTGCTCCTATTGCATAAGTTGTGATCTTTATGGACTAAGACACTATAGAGAAGAAAAATCTATTTTTGATTTGACATTTTGAAATCCTCCTCACGGTTGATATTTTTGATAAGCACATCGCAGGGACTTACTTATTTCAAGAGACGTCCTATTAGACGAACAAATCTACAGATCAGCTCTGGTAGGTTTGATAATTATTTAAGTCTGGAGATAAAATATTGAACAGTAAATCAATTCATGTGTTCCCTCTGTTTTTATCAGCTTGATACACTGAACACTCGCTATGAAATATGGCCTATTGTATTCTTGTATTTTACGTCATTTGTGTCAGTTTCTTTTATTGGCAAACCAACACAGATGAGGCCAGAGGCCAAGATAAATCAATCGGTATGTGGAGTAAGACAAATAATGTTAAAATATGATCTTGGTTAAGACCATAAGTGTCCCTTTGCTTCAGTCTACGAGTGTAGATCCCTACCGCATATGTGACAGCTATCAGTATTTGTAACAGTAATTAATGTCCTTTAAATATTACTATCCTGACTTAACTTCTTTGTGCAAGAAAACCTTTAAATAATCTGTTATCATGTAGCATTGTGAGCACAGGTACAGAATATTTAGGAGTACTTACATGTGATGTTCCTAGTACAGCGATGAGTTCAGCTTTGACATTTTGTAGGTTGTGTGCACTGCAGGTGTCTCTTTCATACGCACACACACATGCACGCGCACACTCACATATACACACACAGGAAGTCAGACATCACTACCATCCCATCCTCTCTGTTGTGTACCAAATGGATTACATAGATTAGGATTATATAGCCACACACTAACACAAACCAAAAAGAACCATGTAGATGTTTTGTAAAGTTGTTAGTTTTTTAACTCACATACATTATCAAATAGTTGTTCTTTCTTCAATACATATGAGTATGTGCAAATGCCATTGGTGGTCTTGTGTTACTGTATGGAACAGGTGTTTACTATGTGTTGCATTGGTGTCAACACCTGCATTGTACTGCACCAATTGTGGGGAATCCAAAGCGTAAAATGTCAGAAGAAGAGCAAAGGTAGTGTTTGTTATTATGCTGAATGAGGTTGTGAAAGTTGTAATCTGACATTTTGTTGTTTTAAACCTTACTTTTTATACTACTTATTGTTTTTGTTTTAATTAGCCACCCAATGTATCCTCTCAGTAATTACCCCTTTATAAAGAAGTCTGTCGTCCTTCCCCACAGTTTTAAATGTACACCTAAACACGAATATAATACATATAAGCCTCCCTACTGCGTTATAGAAGGATAAAAAATATTTCAGAAAATTTTGCACTTAGTTTATTAACTGGAGAAAAAAGACATAAAATTTTCATGCAAGACAAATTTAAGATTGAAGGCTGTATATATGAATGTCAATGATTTATACTCGGCATTGCATGATAATATACTACATAAATGTAAAAAAAAAAAAAAAAAAAGAAGAAGCACAAGACAATTCAAGTCTCCAGGAAAATAGGTAGGCATGCATGATAATATGGGAAAACAGGTTAAGTCAACAACATCAGAAACAAGAATGATTTGACAATCTCAGGGCTGGGTGATTGAATGAGTCTCAGGTGAGTCGTTACAAAGTGGTAGGAGACAGGGACAAACAGGTGAACAAAAGGCAGGTATTGTATGTTCATTGGTAAAACTTAGTGAAAAATGTTTACAGCATTATATTTGATTTTATTTTCATCAGAAGCATTTAAAGGCTCATTTACATTCATGCCATATTCACAATGGGGTTCTCTTTCACATGCTCTCACTCTTCTCTCCCTCCATCTATTCCTCTTTTTCCCTCCCTCAAACTACCTCTTTTTCATTCTTCATATTTCTCTCTTTTCTTCAGTCTGCCTTTCATGTCACTTCATTAGCATGGTTGCAGAGGGAGGGCTGATGGCTTCTCTCTCCGGCGCCCTTGCTTCGGTTTGGGTGCAGCTGCTTGGCTGTGATAAAGAGAGTAGAGAGAAAAAGTTTCACACTAATTACAAGACAATAAGGAAGTACTTGGTAAAAGGCGCAGTGAAAATGAAGGTCAAACAGTCACTGATATAAAAGGAATAAAGTCTATTAGAGAGCATCTGTAAAGAGAGCAGAGATTACAGGAGAGGGGGTAAAGGGATTTATTATTAGATAGCAAGTTAAGAACATTTACCGTCCACACTGGCAGTACTTCTTGCGTTCCAGTGGCTGCTGGGTACTCTTCATTTTCTGAAATTTCTTCTAAAAAAAGAAAAATCTCATTATACTTTTTTGTTTACTCCAGAAACATTCTAATTTTCTTTTATGTCACCTTTTTATTTACAGCACAGGAAGATTCTCTAAATCACTTACCTTTCTTTGTTTGATCCTCTTGCACAAGATGATGACAAAGACCATGAGGAGAATCACAACCAGGCAGCCAACTCCAACTGCCAGCCACACCCACCAACTGAGTCCCAGCAGCAGCACAGCATCTTTAGGCTTATGGCCATTACCACCTTGCCGCAAAAAGAAGACACACATGGCAGGAAGTAAGGATCAAAAGTATTAATAATACATTCAAGAAAAATGACTTAGAAGCAGTATGTGGTCGCAGTGAGATCATTTACACAAGCAGTACGTACGGTCGGTGCCGGGTGGCTTCTGGTTGTCCTTTGGGTTGTGGGAATTGGGTGGTGTGATGGTGGTAGGAGTAGGCTCTGAAAGCAAACACACACCACACTTTTTGTTTTTCTTTTGAACGCGTAGGTCACTTTAGCTGTGGCAGATATAAAAACTCCTGCATATACTAGTTAAAATGTCCTACCTTCTACTTTGATGTTTAGATTCGCAGTGTATGTCCCCCCGCCATGGGTTACTTCACATTTCCAGGTCCCGGCATCTGAGCCAGCAACAGGTTTGAGTTCAACTGTCTGTGATTTATGTGGAGTTCCATCTGGCTTCTTCCACTCCACTGTAGGCTTAGGGTTTGGATCTTTAACCTGACAAGAGAGTGTAGCCTCTTTGCCCACTTGGAGAGTACCAGAAGGACTGACCGAGACTGACGCAGAGAGGGACGACACAGGTAAGGATAAAGTGAGAATCACAGAGAGAAAGAGGAGGCTATGTCAAACAAAAGGCCCTATCCAAATCATCAGAAAGCATGACACACCCTTATCACTTGATAGGACACGTAAAATGGCAGTATATTGTGTATTAATGGACAAATGGTAACACTTTTAAGTGGAACAGGCAGGTGAGCTGTCAAACTGAATCATATGAAATGTAGGACCAAATGTTTTTGGAGCCTGAGCTATATTGGCCACTAGGATCTGGATATTTTTGGCCTCTGCTGCTTCAATTTGGACCATTTTTTGAAAATCTGTCTTTTGACAGTCCCAGTGCAACAGTAAGTCACTGATTAGTAAGTTACCCATTTTAAAAACTGTGTGTGTTTAAAGCAGTAGATTTGTACTGAATTTATGTTTACCATTTGTATTAAAACCAGCTTATAATAGTGAGAAGTTTGAAGAGCAGAACCATTTCTCATTTTCAAATGTTGCTTCCTTTCTTTATTATTTTATTCACAATAGAAGTGTTATTTTCTGAGTCTGCTGCTTACCTGACACCACATGAAGCACATGTTCTCTAGGTATCCCATCTGCTTTACATGTGAACCTTCCAGCATCGTCTACTGTCACATGGGAGATTTCCAGGTTCATGTCCTGCTTCGGCCTTGACCTTGTCGCAATTCCGATTGAGCCTAATGTAGAGAATACATATAATAATGTAATATAATATGATGTAATAATAATATGGTGATGTCAACTGTTATGTTACTCAAGTCTGCTTGCTTTTGTGAATACCTTTGCGAGTGAAGCCACTTGCACTTATGCTGATAATCATTTCATTTTCATATTTCCACTCCAGCTGCTTAGTAAAACCGCTGACCCCACACTCCAAGGTGACCTTCTCTCCGACTTTTGTGAAGATATCTTTGCCTGCAGAGATTGCAACCAGCACTGAAGAGAAAGGATTAAATTTACTAAGAGCACTCCATTTAGTATCATGTATTTACAGGTGGATGCCACCTGTGCATTGTGATAGGAGTAGAGTGAAATTCATAGAGTGAATACGAAGGGCAACATATCAAGTCGAAGTTAGGGGTTCGTAGGCATTTGTGATGAGTAAAACACAACTACAACCATTTTCATACATGATCTTTTCAGCTATATTGAAAAACTTAAAGCATATGTGACATATTTGGACCTAGGTTACAGGCATTAATTAACCCTTTATTTTGGATTATTTTAATATTGTAAGTATATTCACTCACCAAACCCAAAACACAGAATTGTCTTCATTTTGAATGATGGATCTAAAGGGTAAAAAATAAAACACACACACGAAAACAAATGTACAAGACAAAATCATCAGAGATTTAAAAAGAAAAAAACAGATGATCGCAGTATTTCATGGTGTGAAAGTGAACCCTTCATCCATTTTGTAGACACAGCACACACAATGTCGGTTTGAGATGAGCACCGTACCAGAAAACATGTGATCCCTAACCCCTAAGCTCTCTCTCTACTTCCTGCCTCTATTTCTTGTATTTAAAAATGTTAAAACGTACCACATACACTTTAAGCAAAACTGGAACGAATGTCACTGAGAAAATCCCAGCACATGTTATGGCTCTAATAAATAATGCGATCAAAAATGCATGAGCTGCTTCCTGAGCTCTGGCAGCTCTATTTGATTATGCATCAGAAAATCTTTCTTAAAAAAAAGAAGCAGTAATTCTGCTGTGCATTTCTGTTGCCAGTAAAGCAAACAAATCAGGAAAATGTATCACAATTCATCAGTCTTCATCTCAGTCTGAGTTTACATTTTTTATTTCATTATAGTATCTTAGTAGGCTTAAGAATGAATCCCAGCACGCTGAAATACTGAATTCGTTTTGACAATTTGTCAATCCAAAGCCACAAATCATTTATCTTTATTTCCATTACACTGGATACCAACAAACACAATCTGATCAGATAATTATTGTTAGAGAACTGTGTCAAAATACCGCTGAAGTTCCATTTAACATATTATCATTTTGCTACAACTGGGTGAATTATTAACTATTAACTGACATTGTAAAGAATCTTTAACACTTAAAACTAAAAAATTAGATTGACTTTGACATCCACATTAAAGGCTTTGAAATATAGTTGCAGTTTTTCCTTTTCCGCATCTTTTCGAAAGTTTCATTTAGGCTCAGACACTTCACTATATGAACTAACAATTTGATTGCAGAGACATGGGAGAGGTGATATAAACCTATATTTAATATTTGTTAACATAGTGCACTTGCTATTAAATTTGAACTCCATTACATAACGGAAGGAAAATGGTTAAACAGTCACAACAAAATTCTTTTACAATAGAACACTTTATCATATACTTTAAGATCTTACCTTAATTTTGAGCCAATGCTGTGTGATTTGTGCTGCTATTGGAAGCCAGTCTTTATCCTTTCTGTGCTTCACGTAATGAAAAACAAGAGCACAAGGATGCAACAACCGTAGAAGGCGGAAGACGTTAAGAGAAACCTGAACTCTGGAAGGTTGTAGGCCAATGCAAACCCCAGCTCTTTGTGGGTTTTCTATTCATCTGTTTTCTTGCAACCTATGCCTGGCATTCTGTATATAACACAGTTCTTATATAAAGCTGAGTAAAGTTCTGCAGCAGCTTAAAACACTTCTTCAGAAATGGCCAAAACTGCACACTGCGATAAATTTTTCTCATAAATTGACAACTCATCGCAAATGTTTTATCATGTGAAAATGACAACATAAAACAGACAGAGAAGTGATACTTGTCAGTTAACCGTCAGTAACTACGTGACACATATAAAATGACAAAATAACAGACAGTGTGACAGTAAGAGAATTCTTTATTTGTCACAGCAGAAGTAACAAAGCATTTGTTTTCAAATAAAAACAAAATAAAACAAAAATCACCCAGATAACACCCTCACCAAACTTTTAAGAAAAACAAGTGATTTGGTGTTTGACCGTTTTATTTCCTTTTTGTAATACACATTTGTTATTTTTTGATTTACTGACATTTTCTCATATTTTGGACGTTGAACTGTTCTGCCCCACCTAAAGAGGTAGAGGAGGAAGTGGTGTTGTGGTGCTGAAGCAATGACACCAAGCTGCAATCGTCCAATCACAGAAGAGGGGGCTGGAAGCAAGATATTTTAATGGGGAGGGGCAGTGACTACTGATGGCAGTGGAAATCAATAGCCAGGAAAGAGATTTACGGTGGCAGTTCAGCAAACTCATTAAAGAAGAGTGAATGGAGTCAGCAATCACAGTCCCTCGAATGTTCAGGACTTGTTCCCTGAAGCAGATTTTCTGAACTATCTAAATATATTTTCTGAGTAAAACCTGAAACATACGATCAACCGATCTCACGTGGTTCTCAGGTATACTCAGAAAAGATACTGAGGTAACTCACTGAATCTACTCTTTGAACAGGCCCATGGTGGATAACCAGTGGATCAAAAGAAATGCTTACCCCCCCAACACCTTAACTGTATATCTGCACCAATTCAATTAACTGTGTATATATGTAATCTGAGAGATTTATTTACACTGTTTTCAGTTGTGAAGCATGCCAGAGCATTTGTAAGAGCTTGGTGGAGTGCATCTAAGAATGTTGCCATGTGTGTTTGTTAGCATCCACATGTCTCATTTCTCATTCAGCCACTCTACGATAGAAGTAGAGGTATCCCAGGTCTTTGGGAGGTTTCTCTGAAGCACACACCTTCTGATCATTGAAGATGACCCATCTGTGAAACACAAAGAGAATGCACAGTGCATTAAGATCTGTTTGATAACACCTGCTGTTACCAAAAGAATTACAGCATAAATAAAGAAGACATAATAGTAGCAGTGGTATCTCACTTTAGGAAGTGCCCTCTGGTGTGACCAATAACAGAAGCTTCAACACCACCACGTCTGTGCAATTCGTAAGGTCTTCACCTTACTATGTTAAGTGCTATTAGATGACACATGTTGTGAATTGGCGCTATATAAATAAAATTGAACTTGAATTGAACTTAGGCAGGTCATTGAACCCCAATTTGCTACTTGCAGGTGAGAACCTTGCATGGCAGCTCTGCCACCATTGTTGTGTGAGAATGGGTGATTAAGAAATACATTGTAAAGCACTTGTAGAACCAGTAGTAGTCTAGAAGGGCAGTGCAGGGCTGTGGCCATGTCAGATCACTGTGTCTCAATCTCTCCAGCCTGCCTGACCAGAATAAGCAGGTCATCATGGTCTCCCTGTTCAAGCTGTCATGTGCAAGGGGATTATTTGGAGATGCGGTTACCAATATGAAGTATGTTAGTAACCTGAGGAAGAAGCAGGGTATAGGGTAAAGCTTTTGACCTCTGTTCACCCAAAACTCTTGTCACCCACCACCGGCTCACACAGACTTAATGGCTGGGTGAGTGTTGCCCCTCGCCTCTTTATGCGAGTCGTTAGGTCCTTCCCTCTCACAATGGGATTTATTAGGGCCATTTGTGGCCAGGTGAGAATTGGTGAGAATCTTCCTGGGTAGAGAACGTAAAACTGCATTGTATGGTGGAGAGTACAATTTCCCTAAGTGCTCCCCAGTTTATTCACCCACCCTCAATGCCCTGCTGTGTCAGTTTTGAGGAATACAGTTAGAGAAGGTGTATGTTTCAGAACACAAAAGCAGTTCATATGGTCTTACTAAAAAAACGCCACTGTTGCAGCCACGCATAAAGCCAAGCCCACAGTGTGTTCAACAAAAATCAGAAAATGCAGGTCATTCTGTCACCCAAAGAAGCCACAGCTGTACTAGGTTTGAGCTTAAGGTTTAAGGGGATGGAGGAATGGCATGCATGCAAAGTCCACCTCTGCATGTTGACTACTGTTGTTGAGAGTTATATGCTTCAATTTGCTGCAAAGCCACAGAGTTTCAATGGCGTGCTTTTTCTAGTGGCTAGAGGAGAAGCCGCAAGGACTTTGGACAGCCAAATTTATTTTATCTTAAACTAAGGGGCAATTTAAATTGTTTTTGTTGTTTCTTGTTTCTTGATATTTCCTCTTTCCAAACAATGTTCTGTTAAGATCTATCTGGCCATGTGACTAACTCTAACGGACAGATCTACAGAATGCTAATTTTAAAGTATTTATCCAGTACCAGACCCTCCCGTTCAAGCGGTCACTCACACCAAGGGTCTTCAGCAAATGTGTCTAAGCAACCTAAGCTGCTCTGGGATACCGAGTCTTAGAGTGGTTGCATATTTGGACAGTTTTCTAATTTGCGTTCCCAGTAGGAAATAAGCGGCAAGGGACACTCAGGTGCTGTTACGCCGCCTCTCTGACCTGGGTCTCAGCATGTATCATATCAAGTGCATTCTGCCTCAAAATGAACTCAGCAGTCACACTCGAACATGGAGCCTGTTATGGTGGCATGAGTGTAATGGACTGCAGCCTCCTGCAAAGCTGTGAGCATATTCCACCATAAGTTTGGCTAGTTCTTGGGCTCTGTTTAAGGGTGTTTCTGTGAGCAATCTCTGCGCAGCTACTAGTTGGGCTTCTCCATACTCTTTATCAGATTCCATCTAGATGTGACTGTGCCTTCACTGGCACACTCAGTCTTCAGTGCTGCAGCCCCTGGGGTGGGCAAGTTGTGTCAACCCGCCAGTTTAGTGTGTCTCTGGGCTTTGGAGGATGCAATCCAGGAGTGGGCTCAAATAGTGAGATACTTAGCGAGGTTTGACAGATAACGTAACCCTGGTTCTCTGGAGGTTGAGTGAGGCAAGTATCCACACTGCCCTGATTGTACCAGCATGTAAAAATAATGTGTTGGCAGTGACCGGTGTGTGTCAGGGACAGTTATATTGGAGGAGCAGGAGGCCCTGTGTAAGTGACTGGTTTAACTTTGGACAAACATGGTGGGAGTGGAACTTCTGTGACAGGTCACGCCACAAGGGCGCTTTCCATAGCGAGATACCTTACTCAATTTTGATAGAACTAGGGTTACCATAGTAACCAAACATTTCCTGTGTGCAAAGGACCGTCTAGATCTGTACGACACCGATGGGACCATTTTTATTATCTGACGTGGAGTATGGTGCCCCCTGCTGAGCCACATTAAAACCAATGACTAAACTACAATTCAGTGTCATTCTTTCTGACATTTACCCAAATGGATAAATTAACAGTTGGACTGCAAACATTTGTATTTTGTTTCCTTTTGAATCTTTTTTAATTCATTTTCTTGTTTATTTGCTTAAAATATGTATTTTTTAGAGTTGCTTCTGACCTTTAAAAAGTAAGATAGTGAGGTTTTGAAATTGTAAAATATACCTTAAAGGTAGTAACACATGCAACAAACACTTACTGCTGGTCCTTCTTGATGTGACAGACGTAGTGGCCACACATGGTACTCGTCCCCATGTGACTGATGAATGCAAACAGCTCGTACTCTGTAAAAAGACAAGAACATATTACTTCAATTGCAATTATAAAATATGTATGATATATATATAATTTGAAATCTAATTTTGATGACTGGAAGAAAATAAGGCCTTAAAAAGAAGATGGTAAGGTCTACTTTTCGTGTTTCTCATGACCTCTTAACAGGGTTTTTGCTGCGAAAAATCTTGCTTAAAACTATTTGAAAGCGAGGTTTGTGAGGACACATTCTGAGAATGTTTATTCTGAATGCCTCCTGTCTCAGTTCTCCCTGAAAGACTTACTGCCTGGTCCGTCTCTGACCCGAGGTCCAGGGGGAGGATCCCTGCCACCCTCGCTTTCTGCAGCAGAGCGTCCTCCCTCAGATACATCCATAGACTCCAGGTCATCCAGATGAGAGAAGATCCAGTCCACTGCCCGATCCAGGACATTACTCTGTGTAGCAAACACCAGTTACGATAAAAACATCAACAGGTGGAAGATTTGGTGGTTAAATATAAATTTTTGGAGGAGTCTCTTGATATAATCACATAATCAGAATATTTTACTAGTTAGAGGGCAAAAACCCACTAATACCTCCTTTTTAGTGAAAGGCCATCAGAAAATGAGAACAGTGCAAAATAAAAACTTGAACAAACCATTTTGTGGTAACTGAATTTACCTTTACTCATTAGGAATATAATGCTTTAATAAAACATTTAAAATCCTACAAGGAGCCACATGTTTATAATAACAATCAACAGATGTAGTCAACAGTATTGTTTCTGTGTATAATAAGCATAATACAGACAAAATATGAAAGTGTTTATTCTAAGTCAACACAAGACTTGTGCTGTAGCTAATGAGGCCATGGCGACACAGAAAAGCTTTGTTTCCTCGGTCATCAGTAGTGGAGGGTTTGAAGTTCACCCAAACTGCCATCTGAAGCTATTTACATAACTAGTTCATCTGTGTAAAGCCAATCTGCTAACACATATGTTTTCTTAAAGTAGCCAATATGAACTATTTTGTCACACCCCTCTTATTAGTGCTTCTAAAACAACTTAGCTTAATGTAAAATCCTGCAACACTCTGACTAGAGTCTGACTAGAGTGGCTACATTACGGTGTAAATTGAAAGGGGACATATGTGCTCGTACTGACACAGTTCTACTTTTAGACTTGTGGCCGGTGGTCAAATCTCCATTTCTAAATGGATGTAATTTGATTCTAACCGTTGCTCGAAGTGCTTTGGTTGCCTGGTCTCGGCTGAAGCCCATGGAGACAATGGTTGCCAGGTGCTCCTCAGACAGGCTCTCTGTGGGTGTGGTCCCAGGGCCAGAACTGCAGCCAGGCAAGACCAGGGGGGCTGAAAAGTCTGCAGCAAACCAGAAGACGAACACAAGAAGACTGAACAGAGTGGTCAAACAGATGGATGATTTTGCTGCCTAGCAAATTCCAAATGGTCTACACACCTGGATCATCCATATGGCCCATGATCCAGTTCATGGCAGCATCTATTCCAGTGTTCCCAGTGTAGTAGACTGCTTTCCTGCAGGCCTCCAGTGGGAATCCCATTTCACATAACTGGGACACAGTGGAGTCATCGAGGACTGGAGCTGAGTGAGTTGAGAGGGAACAGTTGAATTACTTGGAAGTACTTTTTGAAAAGGAATTGTACATTTTTTGCTGGTTTGTGCCCTGAGCACCGTGATAATTAAGAAAAGCATAAAATAAACAATATAAAGAAACTTCAACTCTTATACTACAAAAAACTGAACTATTGAGACATGGCTCTGACATGTAAATTAAATCACGCGATGCAAAAGTAAACAAATAAGGCAACGGAGGGACACGTGAAAACAGAAAAGGTCAGGAAAAAGAAATGAAGGAAATAAAGGAAGAAGGAAAAGAGCAGATATGACAGACAGACTGACACAGCAGTGGGGAGTAGAGCGAGTCGTCCTCCTCGTTGCCATGGGAACCCAGGATACCTTTAACCTCCACATCTGGGGTCATGAGTGGGGGTGGTGCCACCTCTGGTAGGAGCTCCTCCCCTGGCTGCTGGCCAGTTGCACGTAGCGTGCTCAGGTCAAGAGTATCAGGAACGTCAATGCTCACATCTGCACAGAGGAAAATCATTCAGCATTAGAAATAATGTCTTGTTTCAAACGAGTACGAATGGATTCATTAAGATTTTAACGGTACTACTATCGATCTGGTACTTTAACGGTACTCTTTTTGGTACTTTTTGAGATTTTAACCCTTTAAGTCCTAGTGCAGGGGTGCCCAATCCTGGTCCTCGAGGGCCACAATCCAGCATGTTTTAGAGGGAAACATCTAAAACATGCTAGATTGTGGCTCTTGAGGACCAGGGTTGGCCACCCCTGTCCTAGTGTGTCATCGGCGACACGTTGGGCAAGCACACTTTGGAATACCGTAATTATGTCAACGGCTTCTGAAAGCTGAGGCACTTTATGGCCAATATGGCGTCATTACGGTAATTTCATTCGTGCCCCCCCAAGAAGCTCTCAAAGCAGCCCCTTTGTTCCCAGAGAGCAGAGAACTGCCCTGTGTGATTAAAAAAAATACACATTTATGGTCAATTTCATAGTTTTTTCCCCACTAAAACACTAAAATAAAATTCTGTTTTTGTGTTTTTCTTCATTCTAAACCATCATTACACTCATAACAGGCAGTAAATTGTAAATAACTGCCAGATATTGAAAGTTTCTTCTGAAAAATTGGGCACAAGCACTCACAGGACATTTTCCGACCCTTTTGTAATCAAAATAAGAAAAAAAAGACCAGGTGGACATTTTGAGGCTGAGGTCTTAAAGGGCTAAGACCTCCCCCAAAAACCCAGAACAGAACTAAAACGGTTTTCTTTACTGTACATAACATGACATCATTCAATAGCACTCTGCAACAGCATTGTTTTTGAACAAATCACTATCATATGGATGGCAGTATGCACAAGTGGGCTAACCCACGTTTGGTCACAAAAAGATTAAATAATTTAATGGTAACACAAAGATCCATTTTACGCCATTATTACAAAACAGCAAAACTTGAGTTAGCCCACTTGTGCATACTGCCATCCATATACTATAATGTAAAATAAATGCAATAATTATTTACAGCAAAAAAAAAAAACCCAAAACAGCAATCTTTTGAACAAATCATTTTATAGACACTAATGTTGTGATCAGGGCCCTGTGGACAGTGTCCCAGGTTTTACTCACAAACTAAATTATTATGCATTGTGTTTGTATTGTCCAGCATTATAAAATAATTAATATCTCCACCTTGAACAGATATGAATTAAATGTAATTTTTACTGTGCAATAGGGTGTTTATGTTGTTTTATTTCTGTTTTAGGGCAGATGTTGATATATTTACTGGTAATCACGACAGGCCGATAACCAGCATGCGATAGTAGGGAACCTGTCATTCATAACGAGGCTACATCTTCATTTAAGAATTACTATTACTAAATGTATACATATATAGATTAAATGTTATACATTGCCAAGCATGTGATAGCAGGGAACATGCCATTCATAATCTAGATAACTTCATTAATAGGGATTACTATAACTGAATATGCAAATATGATAGGAGTGATGATGTCTGTGCGTCAAGTGATGCTACAACGTTTTCCTATGTTCACTGTGAGATTGATTGATTGAGATTGAACAGTTTGTCTCCTGCAGTTATGTCTGCTGTTCTTCCGTGTTTTTTTCATCTTTCTTTGTTCTGTCACTTGTATTGTTACTTGTAAGGCTCAGATCTTAAAGCATTATTAGTTATTATGCCCTGCAAATTCGCTCATCTGTCGCAGTCTGTAAACAATAGCTTTCAGTGATAGTGTTGTGGGAAGGACATTGATTGAGGCCACAGAGTGACTGGAGAGAGGGAGAGTTAGCTGCATCAGAGAAAATAAGTGAATTTAATTTATTTAGCGCTTATCAGCCAATGAAAATAACCAATTATTGAAAAATGCCAAATATCGGCCTCGATAATCAGCCGAGTCGATAATCAGTTGATTCTCACCGAGTTATATTAATAGTTTCAGTAAAAAACAGTTGAAGTACTTCTTCTACCACTGCCAACACCAACATTCAGTTAGAGAAAGAGTAAAAATAAGGGAAGGCAGGATTTGTCTGCATCCCCCAACTCACTAACTCCCCCTGCTGCTCTGTGCATTCTAAAACTGGAACTAAATATCTGAACAACATCATTTACACATGTTCATATAAATCAGCTAACTCCGTGTTTGGGCTCAATGCTGCTAGCATACAGAACACACCTGGGACAAAGAGGGACGAATTATAAGCCAGGCTACTGAAAACTGTGTATTTCTCTACCTGTATGTGATGAACTTGTTTCAACAAATTACTTGTGTTTCCGCCCTGACATGCAAACAACTTGCTGCACTTGTGGCAACAAGCACTGTCTACGTCAACTCAACTAAATTGTAACCACAATTTTTAAGTGTTTAGTTCTCTCCTTCATTGTCACCAAGAGCAAGGTCCCTGTGTGCTTCACAGAGCTGCAGGGGAGTAACAGAGAGCTGCCCGGCCCCTCGCATACAGGCTCTGACACACGGAACTCTTTTGGAATTGGAAAGTGAAAATGCATCATAGATTAATGTCTTCATCTTCTTGTGAATTAGACAGAGGACTGGTGAGATGAAATGCAAAAAATAAAGTTCTCCCTTATTAATTCCTAATTACTAAACTAGTCGTCAAAGCTTATCAATCCTCCGGCATTTAAAAATTTAGCGGAGCTCAGTACCGTATCATCTTCCAGTATGGTCCAAATGTTTCCCATAACATAACTATTTGTGATTTTATTTAAATTTCAGGCACTATTCTTGAAAGGATAACATATAACAAGGTATCTTGACATATGGAAAACTAGGCTGGGGCAGAAGACCCAAAAGTTTCCTAGTGGTTCAATGTGCAGAACAAGTTCAGCTTCGTGCAAACAGCCTCTGAACGCAAATAATCTGTAAACTACTAGCAATGCATACAATATTGTGACTATAGGAGATAATTAGTTTCCAGCCTGAAACTTAACACATCAACAGGCTTTAGGATTCTAAGTGACCTACCTTTTTGTGCCTGCATGTGTCAACATTGGGGTAATCTATTACTACCCATTCACAATTGTAACCCACCCAAGCATCAGTTGCTTGAAATGATTCATTAGTAGGCTACTGATGTAGGGAGAGGATCAAAGTTGTTGATTGGAACCATTTAGGAGGGGCTTCAGAACATATTTTGAATAAACACTGTGGTCTCAGTATAAATCTGCTAAACTGCAGCAAACCTCTAGAAGATGCACTGCTGCATGTGCTTCAGGAGTTTTAAAACTTCGGACCATACTGGGGCCTAGTTTGTCTTAGTGAGACTTCACTCTGTGAAAAATGCACACATTTGTATACAACAAGAAAACAATTCTATTATTATATGATAATATAAAATCTTTGCAACATTTAATATTATCTTTGCTCACCAAGTTTCTTGGGCACCCAGTCAAGGCCAAAGGTGAACTTCTTAATCTGGATAACCAGGTGGTCAGGAAAAGAGGCAAAGTGGGTCGTTCTGACAAATGACAGAAAAGCTGATGTTAATAAATACATTTTAAGATTTACTCCAATTATTCACTTTTAGTATGTATGCGGCTGCGTCTCTTCATACTTGGTAGCAGTAGTCTTGGCTTGCACAGCTGAGCTCCAGAAGTCTGTGAGGATCTCTGGTTCACTGAGGGCTGCCATGCAAGCTGTGAAGGGGATTTGTGCACGCACTGTATGGGCTGATGAGTCCCCCTCCTCACGCCGGCGCTCCGCCTCCTGAAGCTCTTCTATGATTTAAAAAAAATAATAATTTAATTAAAATAATCATTTCTAAATACTTAAAATGGGCACACCAACTATTTTAAACATGAAGATCAATCGTGTGGTGGGCTCATTATTTTGTTTTTCAAAGTTCCTGGTTCATTCCTGCCATTTGCAGGATGTTCATGATATAAATTATGTTGTACTTAACACCAATTCATGCCTTATGTCTGTAGGGGTACATGTGGCGTAAATTTCATCATCCACTCAAATCCACGAGGGTCCATGAGCGTCTGTAAGTGCTACAACTGCACCAACTGTGCATTCCTCCCCGCCATTATGAAGTGTTTTGAGATGACATATGTTGTGATTTGGTGCTATATAACTAAGAATTGAACTGAATTGAATTGAATTATGTCTCTATGTGTATTTCTGTGTTTGATACGAGGGAAAAGGCGAACGTTCCCATAGCAGACAGTCCCACACCTATTGCAGTATGAACACAGCCTTGTGTGCGTCTGCTGTCCACTTATCAGCCTGCACACACGGACGCGGAAAGCATGAACTGGCCATCAGCCTCTGTATTTTACAGTAAGAACAGCTCATATCACTGATCGTGTGTCGAAGTAGAAATAAATTAGACATCAAAGCTCATCCTCACCTGTGTTGGTAGCCTGGTCCATGGGCACGGGCAACTGGACAATATAATCCACCCGCTGTGTGTACTTAGCTTTCTGTGATTGCTGACACACAATCCTCTCTTCCACCAAAAATCTGAATGCTTCAGATGGGTTAGGCCCAGAGCGACAGTTTCTCTGTGAGAGAACAGTAACATTGATATAAAGGGTAGAGGAATGAGGATACTATGAGAAAAACATAAAAGAGTAAGAGACGGAGAATGCCAGAGTAACTTTACCTCCACCATGTTTATGAAGTGCAATAAAAACTCCTGAGCATCCTGTTGTCGATTGGTGGAAAACTCTGGGTGGCCCCGTCCCACAAGTGCTTTGAACATTTGTGGTGCTATTCCAATTTGGTCTCCCTGTAAGAAAGCATGAATAGCAGGATATTAGGCAGACTAGATTTTTCTCATTTGCTTTTTCATTTCTGAAAGTAAATACCATGTATATCTAAATGGAAGAATGGATATCTGTTAAAACTTAGAATTATAACTCCACTGCGACTGACTGCTTCTTCTTACTCTGGGTTCAGATGCACCATTTTCATCTCCAGCGTCTGGTGCTGGTTTGGAATACTCTCCCGACAACAGGCCGTAACCAAGCTTGGCTCTGTGATAAACAAAGAAAGCTGATGTCACTGCACATCGAACTGCATAGCAGAGTATCACTCAGGAGGATTTGGAGATAGGCCTAGATGTATTTTTGACTTTAAAACAACAGGATGGAACGTCTAACCATGGAGGGGACTATGTCATGTCTGGTGAGAATAAAAAAGTTTTTGTACACTACAACAAAATAAGAAATGGTTTAGGTCACATACACTGATAGGCTCAGTCATTTTAAGTAAGAAAGATAACCCACATTAAAGGAGAAATGTCATATGTGATCATGTAGGTGTCTAACTCACATTTGGGTTTTGAAGTCTTGGGTTGGGTCACTTGGCGCTTCATCAATTATTTTGTCGATGTTAGACACATACCTGCAAGGCACAGATAGAAGAATATAAAACAAATCCTTTGTATATGTTGTCCTAAATTTAATGCTGGATAGTGTGAAAAGTGTCACTTTTCAACATTTGATAAATGATGAATAATTATTTTATTTCTACTGCTGTTATCCTAATAACACCTGGTGGGGATAGTAGGATGGAGGTTGTAAAAAAACAACAACAAAAAACAAGGGGTTACTCACTTGCTCTGAAAGTCTGGAACAGTGAAGAGCACTTGCATGACAGAATTGAGGTAGCAGCTGTTTCCCAGGTTCTTCATGCCAGTCAAGCCAGATCCATAAAGAGGCCGCAGGGTGGTCCCTGACTCCTGGATTACCTCCCATTCCCCCACACGTTGGTTCACAGCAATCTCCAACTCAGTCATCGTCCGCTCAGTCTGATATCACAGAAGTCAAAGGGATAGAGATTGAATGATGATGGGTGCAAGCAAATTCATTTTTTGGTAATGGCTATAATATAAAAAGCTAGGTTTTGGGGCTGCCGTAGAGCTTGCTGAGTTAAGGCGTTACCATGTAGGCGCAGGTCGCCAGCAGCAGTCATGAGTTTGAATCCGACTCAAGACCCTTTGCTGCATGTCACTCTATGCCCCCTTTCACCATGTCTCTCTATATCAATAAAAATAATGGAAAAAACTCCCCAAAAAATACTTTAAAAAAAGTTAGGTTTTGAAAATGATAAGCAAATTTAGCCAGAATTACGTAGAAGTGACAGCAGTCTGATGAGCAAAAAGCTATTAAAAGCACTATAGCATCACTAAGTTTTGCAGTCTATCTATTCTTTCAATGCAGAGCAGAGCCACCCATAACTGGATGTCTGCCAAGAGGAAAAGAAACAATATCTTGGACTAAATTTGTAACACTGCAATTGTAAACATGAATGCTGATCAATACTTCTGTCAACAACAACTTGATCTGATGTTTAACATTAAAACTGGGAAGAAAATTGACAGATCTGATACTTGCAATGATTAATAAGTGAACAACTAAATAAGATGTATCGTCTGTTTGCACTAATCACCAGAAACACAAAACTTGCCTTCTCCATGGTCATCATGTTGATGCCAAAGTGAGCTAGGTGCTCAGGTAACTTGGAATCCAGCACCATATCGTCCTCATCATAGGAATACACATCTGGAAATACAAATAAGTGGTAGCAGTTAAGGGCGACGGCATTACACTTCAGATAAATTAACGTAGTCTAGTTGAGCAATGTTTAATAGAGACCCACCCCTACCAACAGGTTAAGCCCTTGATATTTAACTCCTTGTCTATATATATAGAAATGTTACTAGGTCCATCCTAATAAGATTGCCGGCATGACATTTACAGAAATGTGACCAGGGTGGGCATTCAGACATGAAGCCGACACGTTCAGTTGCCACCAGATTAATGGAATAAAGTGCATGTCTGAAAGGGGCTTTAGTTTTCACGGATCTGGTTTCCCCACCTCTTTCTATATCCAACCACTGTGCCAATTGCTGCAGGTCACCTAATACTATGCTAAAACACTGTAAAACTACTCAATGCTACACAATGGCAAGTAGTAATACTGGAGTACTTCAGCCGTAAAACTGAAACCTATTCTGAAGAAAAATGATGATATAGAAAGGCCCACCCCACCCCACAAGTCGATACGATTGGTTCCCCGAGTTTGTTATATATGAAAAAAATCATTATGTGCTCTGCTTACCAGCGCCATCAGGAGTGATGGTGCCAAGTTTGACAGCAAGTGGGTATCCTGTCTCCTGGAAGTGGAGAAGGGCATGATTGTTGCCTCCAGAGCCGTCGAAATATCTGCGACCACAGAGCACTTTGCCGTCCGTCAGGTTCATCCAAATATTCTCCTGGAGGTCACACACCTCACACCTCCAGCCACTAGGATGGAGGAACGAAAACTAACATGAATTCTCCATTACACACGTTTTCTGTGTTTTCATATGAGTGTTTGTTGTACTGCCTTTGAGGATCTTATAATGTTTGCATTATAAAACTGAACAACTATCTTTATCCTGAATGTTATTGTTGGAGGTGAATTAACACAACACTGAATCAACAGACCTTAAATGCAATAGCATTATTAACTGGACATTTTCTTCACTAAATGCACCACTGAAAATTCTAGAGGATATAAAGTATGCAGAAACCCGTTGCATGTACTTTTATCAATTTTGAACAGAGCATGGGAATTGCTGTGTTTTTAACATATAAGGATTTGCACGGTAGGTTTATGAATTGGACAGCTTTCACCTCACCTGGGAGGGATCTTGACTCCGTTGTCAAGTTGTTTTAGGTCAACTGCATGCCTCGACTCCTGTCTCACCTCTCCATCCCACTGTTGAACTTGCAAGATATGAGACACTGAGTCGGCTGCCATGATACCTGCCATTGACAGAGACACCTAAAGGAACAGCAGACGAATCAACAGGCAAAAATTAGACCTAAGAGCTCATGATGAAACTTCTCAACTTCGTAATCACTAAAGGTAACAAAGCTTTTTTTAAAAGATTTATTTTTGGGGTTTTTGTGCCTTTTATTAGAGAGGACAGAGGATAGAGTCAGAAACGGGAAGGAGAGAGTGGGGGAGGACATGTGGCAAATGGCCGAGGTCAGACTCGAACCCGGTACGTCCACTACGTCTCTGCACATGGGACGCATGACATAACCGCTAGGCTTTCGGCGCGCCCAACAAAGTTTATCCATATGTCACTGTGAATCCCTATTTGCATGCCACCCAATATTCTAGTATTTTAAGAATATATCTACAACATATTGTATTAAGACTAACTTGTGAAAAACCTGTGGAGGTTATCCATGTTTATAGCAAGCCTCTGTGTGATGTCCCTGTGTCAATGAGAGCAATCACTACATTGTTTTTTGTATCATATATAAAGCTGCACAGACATCAGTCGTTGTATTGTAGGGTAGCATGTTGCCACTGTGATAACACTGACAAAACCTTAACAGAACAGCAATATTTCTCGTGCCAGGAACCAAACAAGACAGCTCACCCTCTCTCTCACAACATCGGGCATGCCACCAAGATCTTCTGATGTCACTTCCTGTCTGTCTGGTAAAATTACCACCTTTACATCCTCCTCATATTGCTGCTGATCCACATCAAAACCTCCTTCAATCCCTGAACAAACAGAAACAAAAAGGGAGGCAAACACATGTTAATTTCAAACGAGGTCACCTGTATTATCAGTGTTTATATAAATACTCTCTCATGCATCACCTATAGCCAATCTAGTGGGCTTCTTCTTAGGTGGGTGTCCAGAGCCAGAATTATTGTCATCTTCCTTCTGTGAGAATAACATAGGACATCAGTGGGCACTGAGATTAGGTCAGTGGACATAAAAAGAAATGGTGCTGATGGTGTCAAATATAATTTTGATATGAGTTCATGCTGGATGTGAAAATGACTACTGTTTTCTAAAAAATAAATCGTAAAGTAAAAGTAAAGTGTCCACCTTGGCCTTACAGGTCCGGGTGATGTGTAAGTAAGCCCTCTGACCGGACCGAGCATGGTGTCTGTCCACATACTGACTTCCAAAACCCAGGAAACTGTTCATGCACACAAACAGGCCTCCTTCACTCTCCTGTAAAGAAAGCAGAGTCCGTGGTAATGCTACCCTTTACATGTCTCTCAACCATCAACACACAATACTGGTAAATTAAAGTTGGCGGCAATATACGAGTCTTAATCATGTCATAGCACCAGTTAGTGTACTCTAGGCAACTAGCTCTCCTGTCAATCTGTTAATGGTAATAAACAACACCGGTTTAATGTTATCGAAATGTACGTTTTAAGTTTAATCTGTCAAGACTGAAACGCTACGGGTTAAATTACGCTGAAATCATGAGTAGCCTTGCCAGAGTTGTGACTACTAAGGACTAAATTACCTTGCTTGCGATTTGACAGCATAACCAACATAGCTAGCTAGCCAACTAGAGCAGCTAAGTTTCCATTACAGTGCACTATTAGCTTAGCTTGGCGCTAGCTTGCTAGTTAGTTGAAGCAGGAAAATCTACTAAACGAGTGCTTTTAAATGGGACAGCGCTGACAAAACGATACGTTAGACTAAAGCAAGAGGCAGACTAAGGAAATAAAAAAATAAAACAGCATTTTTTTTGGCTGATGATTTCATTTACGAAGGAAAGATGTCTCACCGGCGAGGAAAATGACAAGGCGCATTCGTCTTTGTGGACACGGTCCCCGGGCTTCGGAACCCGAATTGTGGACAAAACTGACATCAAAACCTCACCAACATCCGCCATGACGAGCTCGCTAGTTCCGCCGTTCAGTTGGACACTTGCTCTTCTAAGTTTGGACACCCAGCCTTTTGATTCCCTGGCTCGGAAGAGCGCCCGTTGTCTAACCCTTCTTCTGCTGCCTGTGTTTGGCTGAATGAATCATGAGATGCTGCCTTGTGTTGAGAGAAGGCCGAATGAACTCAGCTGCCCGCACGCCGAGGGGCTCCGGCTTGTTACCGTAATCCGTAGACTATAGGCACGGGTTGACATTTTCACATAGCACATTCTATGGATTTCTACAATACGGTAATGTTAGATTCAAATCCACCAATTCTGAGTCACAGATTCAAATTATGTCTGTGCATAAGGAATAAATACAAATTGGCAGATGTAATTAATGTGTTCACCAGACGATACAGTACCACAAAAGAGGTACAGTATGGGATCTTTAACATGTACAGTCAAGTTCACATGACAGGCAGGCTGTAAGACAGATAGATATACTGTTCTACTTCTCAGGCAGGTGAGTCACAGTATATAACCAACATTTAAATAGTCATATCAAGTAATTGTATTTGCAATAATATATATTAGATGAAAGGCAGCTACTGGTGTCCTTTGACATTTTGTTTACAGCTTTTGACATTTTGTGCATAATTTTTCTCCCGTCC